>CM026217.1:4080094-4357594 GCA_014839995.1 Xenentodon cancila | reverse complement strand
TTGCGAACTCTTTTGCTCCTTTGCTGATCTTGGAATGCATAGCAGTCGTCAGCTTTTGTATATTTGGTTGCTTGTGGTTGATCTTCTGTTCTGTGTTGACGATTGTCATTTCCATCATCTCCACCACCCTCTCTAAGGCCATCTTCAAGGGTTGTCATGGTAACAACTGAAGGCTTTAACATCTGGACCTTCCTTCCATAGCCTTATGGTGGCAGAGTCAGCTACACACACTGCAGATGGCACTGTCGTCCTCGTCCAACCAAGCTCTATAGCAGCCAGAGTTCTCACTGTAGCAACCTCTAAGAAGAAGTTTGAGGCACGAGGTCGTGGTTAGAAACTGGGTTTAATCCACTTCAATCAATCCTGTGAGAACTGAGTTACAAAGAAATAATAAAAGAGAATAGACAAATAAAATACTTGTTCACATCATAACTGAACAACTTGTTAAAACTCATTACAAAAATATAATTACACATGCAAACTTACATAAAGAAAATACATATCTCGCATGACCCGTTAGAGTTACGACCCGTTACGATCATTACAGCACTGTTTATTCACGTACCTCGTGGGCTGCCTTCATCTTACAAGGGGCTAAATCTTTCCTTGCTTCCTTGTCTTGTCCTTCTAGAATTATCTACTTTACTTATTATTATTTACCTCTCTTCTGTTGCTCTATGTCTCTATCTACTCTTAATACTCATTTCTTGACGTTTCTTCTATGTGTTCGTTTTTGTACGTTTTTACTTGTTCCGGGTCGGAACGCGATGTCGCGCTAAATAGTTACACATCAGTAATACAGTTAGAAACAACACGAGAAAAGAAAAATAAATAAATAAATAAATAAAATAAAATCAAAATAGATAAAAATTAAAGAAATTACATATAACTAAACTGCTTATGAGAGGCAGTTACACTACTGACAACCTTAGCCCCCAGGGCCCAGCAGGCCCCATCAGTCATTGTTAATGTCACTGTGGATAAGGGACCCTGCAGCCACCAGCGCCACACGCCCCCACCCCCCAGCAGGGGCAGCACTGCAGCCCCGGGGCGGCAGGGCATCCAATGATTTGAAAAAGAAAAAAAAAATTATCAGACTATCAAGGCAAGAGAGACCAGAGCACGACACCAATAACAATAACAATCACAAAGGTTTTTTTTTTTTTTTGTCCCACCCCCCACTTTTGGAAGTAGTTCAGCGGATTTTCAGGCTAATAGTCAGTCTGCCAATTTCTAGTCAAGGGTAATGAGGAGTGAGCTGGGAGTTGGGGAGGGTGTTTATTTATGAATTAGTCCTTTATTTATTTGTATTTTATTTTCTCTCTTTTTTTCCCCTTTCTCCCTTTTATTAAATTTATTTATTTATTTATTTATTTATTTATTTATTTATTTATTTATTTATTTATTTATTTATTTATTTATTTATTTGTTTGTTTGTTTGTTTGTTTGTTTGTTTGTTTGTTTGTTTGTTTCAAATAGAAATGGCAAAATCCAATTATTTATCGAAGATCATTTGAGGGAAGATGTGTGTGTCTCAAATTCAAGGATGAAATAAATTTTTTCCATACTTGGTCAAACTTTGTAGTTTGTCTTTTAATTGAAGCCGATAGTTGTTCCATTGAAATGAAATCAGTTAATAAGTTTTCCCAGAGGATGACATTGATGGCGTTTTTGGTTTTCCCGTTCATGAGGATTGTTTTCTTGGCGATGATTAGGGCAAAAGAAAGAATTCTGTTGGAGCTGTTATCCAGTGATAGAGTAGAAAAATCTCCCAGGAGGCAGACTGAAGGTGAAGGTGGGATGCAGCAATCTAGAAGTTGGGAGAGAGTCAGTGATGCTGTGCCAGAAGATTTTGACTGGGTCACAATCCCAAATAGTATGCAAGTATGTGTCTGTCACATTTTGTGTACACTGTGTACAAATTTTTGTATCTTTAAAGCCCATTATAAACATTCTTTCCCCCGTATAGTGAACTCTGTGAATTACTTTTATGTATTAGTTGCAGATTTACATTAGCGGTGGACATAAATATGTTTTTACAAATTTGGGTCCAGAAGTCAGCATTGTAGGTAACCTCTAAATCTTTTTCCCATGTAATTGATGGGATGGATATTGTTGGCTTATTTGTTGCAATTAACTTATAGATTTTGGATAAAATTTTCTGTTGACTAGTAATTTGGGTTAAATCTAATACCAGTGGTGGAAGGCTAAGGTTTGGTATTTTACTATTAAGTTTTGTTTGAACAAGATATTTAATTTGAAGATATTCTAGAAATTGATTTCCTCCAATGTTATACTTCTGTACGAGGTGAGAGAAAGGAACCAGGGTGTTGTTTTCATAGATATCTTTAAGATGCGTGATGCCCTTAGTGATCCATGATGACAGATTTAATGGTTTCCTGTTCATTAAAAAATCCGGATTATTCCAAATAGGAGTGTATGTACTTGGTGATACCACAGTATTAGTCATTTGGTAAAAGTCCCACCAGGCCGTCAGAGTTGAGGCAATGATTGGGTTTTTGAAGCAGGGGTGTCTGGTAATAGTGCAGCTTATAAATGGCAAATCAGAGATATTGATTTCTTTACAAAATAATTGTTCTAGCCCTATCCAAGAGCAATCCGATTGATTTGGTTTGATACATTTATAAACATACTGGAGTTTATTTGCAAGATAGTAATACTGGAAGTTTGGGGCCTCCAGACCACCATTTAATTTATTTTTTTGGAACGTCGATAGTTTAATTCTGGCCTTTTTACTTTTCCAATAATAATGTGTAATTATTGAATCTAAAGATTTGAACCAGAGGGTTGGAGGCTTGCTGGGAATCATTGAGAAGAGATAATTTACCATGGGAAGTATGGTCATTTTAACTGTAGCAATTCTACCAATAAGATTTATTGGTAAATTCATCCAACGTTTTAGGTTTTCTTCTATCGTTTTCAGGAGTGGATTATAGTTAAGGCCAATTAACTCTGACAGCTTAGGGGGAATGTTAATTCCCAGGTATTTGATGTTGCCGGTGGTGATTGAGAAAGGTCCAGTGACAGTCAGAGATCTCAGAGAAGTGATTAATAAGGTTGATAGTATGGGGAACTGATGATGATAGGTTTTGTAGAGATAATAGAATGTCATCCGCATATAAGCTGATCTTATGGGTTGTATCTCCTGTTTCGATTCCTGAAATTGTACTGTCTTGTCGTATGGCTGCTGCCAGAAGTTCTATAAAGATAGCAAATAGGGATGGAGAGAGTGGACATCCTTGCCTTGTACCCCTGTGTAGAGTGAAGCACTGTGATATTAATCCATTTGTGGTGACTGTTGCCATCTGTGATGTGTAGAGAATCTTAATCCAATGAATAAATGATTCACCAAAGCGGAATTTTTTAAGTGTTTGGAATAAAAATTCCCAATTAACTTTATCAAATGCTTTTTCTGCATCCAATGAGAAAATGGCTGTTGGTGTATCTGTTTGTGATGAGTAGTGAATCAGATTAAATAGTCTGCGTAGGTTATTGGCGGAGTGTCTTCCCTTAAGAGTGGGATCTTTTCCAGGTTTCAATATTAAAGTAATCCTCGTTGTATTCATCTCCATAGAGAGCTTAGATTTTTCCTTAATTTCTGCTATTAATCTTGTAAATATGGGTGCTAGAATATTCCAAAAGTGTTTATAAAATTCTGCCGGGAAGCCTTCTGGACCCGGTGATTTGTTATTAGGCATTAGTTGAAGAGCTTTATGGATCTCTGTTGGAGTTAGAGGTCCATCAAGTTCTCCAGCCTGATGTTTTGTAAGGTTTGGTAGGTTGATATTGTTGAGAAATTTGTTAATCTCTGATATGTTCGATTTGTTTGTAGATGAATACAGCTTTCTATAGAAATTCATGAATTCATCATTGATTTCTTTGGGGTCTTGAACGATGTCTCCTGTTGAGTTAACAACTGTGGAGATTGTGGATTTTTCCTTGTTTTTCTTGATCTGACTGGCCAGATATTTGCGATTCCGATTTATTACTGAATTCAAATTGTTCATGTCTGAGTCTTTGGATGAGGAATCTACTTTTTTTATTTAGGTATTCATTCAACTGCAGTTTATATTTTTGCAGTTCAGAATGATTTTGAGGAGTTGGGTTATTAGCATTATTCATTTCTAACTCTTTAATCTTCTTTTCCAGGTTTCTTTGTTCATGCTCATCCTTCTTTTTCTTAGGGGAGGAATATAAAATGATCTGTCCTCTCAGCACAGCTTTTCCCGTTTCCCAAAGGAGTGATGGGGATATTTCTGGTGAATCATTTATTTCAAGGAAGAATGTCCAGTTTCTCTGCATCGAAGTCAGGATCTTCAAGCAGCGATGTGTTAAATCGCCACCTGTTGCTGGTTTTAAAAGATGTGCTTTTATTCCAGGTTAGAGTGAGCGGAGCATGATCACTAATAATGATGGGATGTATCACAATATTACTCACTTTAGAAATAAGAGAATTACTAATAAGATAATAATCGATTCGTGAGTAAGATTGATGGACTTGTGAGAAGTAAGAGAATTCTTTATCGTTAGGGTGTTTCAGCCTCCAACCATCTCCAACCATCACTTCTTATTTCTAACCACCTAAATGACAAACAGAGAAGAGTACGTTTGGACTGGAAGCAGGTTCTAGTTGAGCAGGTTTTTGTTTTGGGAAAGAAAGTCAAAGAACCTGGGACTGAACCAAGAGGAAGCAGCTACTCTTATAAAAACAACATTATGTTGAAACAACATTAAATTAAATGAAAACAATGTGTTTATGCTCTGGTTTTAATACACCATCAGGTTATTTATGTGTTTATTTTGTTTATGCAGATGGATCATTGTGTACTACAATGAGTACAAACTAACATGAAGTATGCAGTTTTGAAAATTGGCTGATGTTTTATTCACATTTTCTTTAATATGGTGAACTACTTCAAAGCAGTCTTTGGGGAAGATGGAAAGTAATATGTGATCCACTAATCTGGAAAACTGCTTCTACAACTTATGAGAAAGCTCTTTGTAAAGTTATATATTGAAGCACAACAAGAACCACCTTCATTTTGATTTCGTCCCTGTAGTCTGGATATGTGATGTTATTTCTACTATAGATCGACCTGCTCCAAAACAGTCTAAAAGAGTTTGTACCTGATCTTACTGATTCTGGCAACAGCAAAAACGTTTGGGACCTAACTCACTTAATGATAGAAAATTACAAAGAAAAATAAATAAAACCACAAATTTTAAGACATGGTGAAGGAAAATGATAAATTATTAGCTTCATAATAAATCTCAGCAATGAGTAAAAACTCAATGGTGTGTCCTCTCAGGACTGTGATTTGCTTTGTCACACAGGAAGACTGCAGCCTGGCGCGAGTGATCACAAGAGTAACTGGATCTTGTAGCCTGAAGTGAATACGTGACAAACTATTGTATTGTAACAAAGGCAGAACAGACCTGCATTGATTCAAGATTGTATAAGAAGGAAGTTTGAGCAGAAGTATTCAGCTCTCATCTGTATGCAGGGATTTGTGCATGTCGGTGGGATCTCCAGAAGCATCTGTACAGAAATAAAAGTGAATCTCTTCCTATCAACGGAGTCGGGGAATCTTTGATTCAAAAGTGACTGAACAAATCATATCTTTAAAAACGAACACAGTGTTATCAGGTAATTAATTATTGTTTTATGTTGAAGGGATTCAAGGATTCAAAAGCTGGTTTACACATGTCGGGCGTTAAGCTTCAACAGCAGTAAGAACCTGGAGCTATTCCCTTTGTCAAACAGAAAAGTAATAATTATAAGATAATACAAAATCTGAAAAAAAAATATATATATAATATCAATATCAATATCAATATATATATATATATATTGTATATATATATATATATTGTGTATATATATATATATATATATATATATATATATATATATATATATATCTATATATATATATATCTCATATATATATATATATATATATATATAATATATATATCTATATATATATATATATATATATTGATCTGAGAGAATCAAACACAAACACAAATATCAAACTGCTCCAAGTTGGAGCAGTTTATGTATCATAGTTTTTGAACTGGACCTGGTCTAAGGCCTCATTGCTCTGAAATCCAATAGAAAAGTCTTTTTATTTTCTGGCGAATCAAAACTTCATTGTTGCACTAACCTGCTAGCAGATAACTCATCTGTTGCATTTCAAAGTGGGAAACTTAAACTTACCAAAGAAAATATATTCAATACATATCTGATACTATTACATAAAAGTCTCTTTTCAAGGTCAAGTATATTTCCTTTATCTCACAACTGATTCAGACTCAAAAGTAAAAACTTGCTCAAAAACAAACAAAAAAACAAAAATACTCCAAAATGTTAATCAGCGTTCTAATCAGAGGTCACACAGGCACATAAAGTTCTTAGTATCCAATGATCATTGCAGAAAACATACATGATTTTCACTGATAAAAGCTCATTGCCCTGCATATGTTGACATGTTTCAGATTAACTCTTGATAAAGAGTATTCTGGTTAAAGACAGCTGTGTTGATTCTCAGTTTAATGTACCACAGAGTTTAAAGACTTCTACAGGGTACAAGCCACTGTATGACATGTACCAATGTTAGGTTTAGGGGTGACTGATAACGCAGCTCTGAAAGACAGAACTGAGGCACTTGATGCATCAGAACAAGAACAGTTCCTGTCCCCTGAGTACAAGAGCAGCAGAGACCGGATCTACCGGAACAGACAAGACCCCTGGTGTGGTCTGGGTAACGTTTTCCCAAAAACACTCAAATATACTCACCGTGACTCAAAATGCTTCCTACTTCAGAACTAAAGCGCAGTTCTCTTTTAATGCAAGGAAGAGACTTGTTGCTGCAACATTTTTGCCCACTTTGGATTATTAGGACCTTTTAAACATGCATGCCCATGAATGACTGATTTACAACGGCCTTCTCAGTCTGTCCTCTCCCTACCTGGATCCACAACTGCAATCTGACACCTCTTGTGCACTTTGCTCTGAGGACACATTGGCCGTTCCCAGTTATGTACAATGTGGGAAAAAAGCTTGTTGTGCTCCTTCAGGCTGAAAAAGTTTACAAAACAGCTGAAGACTTGATGAAAAAGTTATGTTGTATGTTGTTTGTCAAAGGTAGTATTTGCATAGTACCACGATCCACAATAAAAGATAAAAATATTTTTCATAAATGCTTTTACATAAAAACATAAACATGATTAAAAGAGGGCACACAAACATTTGAACATGATCGTATATCCAGGCTGATAAACTGGTGAAAACTCTTCATCTGGACATCGTGGTTGTTGGCAAATTCCAGAAGAAATCAGTGCTGATGCAGAAATCCCAAGAGATAAGAAACATAAACAATAAGAAACATGATAAGACTGTAAAATATCAAGGGTTGACAAGGTTGTTGTAAGTTTTAGAAAAGTGTGGAGTTCTATAATATGTGATAAATATGAGGCTTCTTGAAAATCAAATGCAGCGTTTGACCCAATTCAATTGTGTTTGTCTTACAGTGAACTACTACTTGGAGCTTCGATGATTGATATCTTCTGGATTCTCAAATGTCCAAGAGTATGAAGTCACATTTGTTTTTCAGGGAGTTACAGAAACTTACTATGATGACACCATGATGGAGCCTAAGGTCACTCATGACTGGGGTAGAAAATTAATAAGAAATGATTCAAAGGAATGGGAACGTTTAACTAATGACCTAAAGAAGTACAAGGAGAATATCAAAGTTGATACTCAAACCTTTTATCAGCACATGAATGAAAATGAAGGTATGTTCCTTTTTTTTTTTTTTTTTTTTTTTTTTTTAACAGAATACCCCTTTTGTCAATACTTGCAAGTTTACAAGTGAGGTTTTACAACCTAAATTATGTTGATGCATTACTGAGTAATTACTTAAGTAGCACTAACACTTATTATGGCACAAATGTGGTTTTGTACCAGCATATAAGGGAAGGAAAAAATAGATAATCTACATGACTTTCCACTTATCTATAATAGTGTAGTATTGTTACTCAAGGAATCACTGTCTCAGTCTGTCTAGCAGGTTAAAACGGAAATTCCCTTTTTTTTTAATCATTTTTTTTATTTGTATGTGGATGAACAACTAAATGATGATGTCAATAGAATTGGTCTTATTGAATGTGTCTCAGTTTGAGAAATTTGTATTTGTAAAAGTCAACAAAATACTGTCAACGTGCTGATGGTAAAACACACCGCTGGGTGGGCAACCTGAACACAAACCTGAACCTTTTTTTTTTTTTTTTTTTTTTTTTTTTAACACTGAGCCATGGTTTTATTCAGCTACCATTATATATTAGTACAATATATCACCTAAACACAATTTCAAGCTGTTTGAACAACCAACACTTCAGTTGACTTGTCAAAGAAAACTGGCATAAACTTTTATGAGGCTGCAACTGGACAAATAAAAACACTTTTTATATGTTATGTATTTTATAAAAAACATTTATGACTACAGTTAGTCATAGTGCTTAAAATCAAGCTTAAAATTAGATGAGTCAGAATACTGGAAACTTCCTTTCCTTTTATAATCAGAGGTGATTTTTTTTTTGTCTTTTTCTTTAACATGTCGAAGTGATTTTGATGCAACTCAAAACGGAACTACTTATAAGGACGAAGCAGGAAGTCCGAGGAAATAGATGCTTTTTCCTTTGTCTCCCATTCAAGGCTCTCATGTGTTTGTTGTAAGCCGGGAAGCATTTTTAAATGAATGGGATGGACAGTGAGTACTATCAAAGAGTGTGCTGAACGTGGACAGGAGCATCCTGAGTAGCGGTTCAGCTGGAGCAGAAAACAACATGTGGGTGTTGAAAAGGATATAGTGGAGGATGTGTTGTGTGTACATCTGCTCCTGTGTGTTGTTTACAAATCCCTGAAAGGAATCTTTTTTTTTTTTTTTTTTTTTAAAAACCTGAACCTGAACCTGAACCTGAACCAAACCCAGACAGGCCCACCAGACATGTCAAAACGACTCTATTTCTACTTGAACGCATAATCAAATGATGTAACAGCATTAAACATCATGTCAAATACTAGGCAATGCAACATGTTTACGTCCAGCCTCAAAAATCAGTATTTGAACCAAACAGAAGGTATGTTGCAATTTTTCATTTATTTTTTATATACTGTATATTTGTACTATTTTTACAATTCCACTGTCAGTAATCGTTCAGGAGTTTATAAATGTGATTCTATAACAATAAGTGACTGTTACATTACTGCAAAAGTCTGTCTGATCAATAGAAACTGAAAATGAATTTCTAAACTAAAGGTACGATGTGAACAATATCAGAAGTGATTCAATAACTCACTCATTTTCTGTCTCTCAGGTCATCAAATCATTCAGCTGTTCATCAGATCTGAATGGAACGATGAAACTGATGAGGTTGATGGTCAAGTGAAGTATGGTATTAATGGATAGGACTTCATAGCCTTTGACTTGAAGATGACAACATGGACGGCCTTAGATGCACAAGCTGAAACCATTAAAAAAGAGTGGGATAGATATGAAGTTCGTAATGAGATAGTAAAGGAATTTTTCACAACAGAATGCCCCATGTGGTTTAAGCTGAATTTGAGTTACGGGAAGAGCTATCTGAATAGAGAAGGTAAAGGTGTCATCATAGTAAATTACTGTAACTCCCTGAAAAACAAATGTGACTTCATACTCTTGGACATTTGAGAATCCAGAAGATATCAAACACGTCACAGACAGATCCCTCCACATCCTCCCTATGGGAGGTCAGGCCTCCTTCAGCCTTTTTAATATCGTCACTGTTAGGATATTTACGTAAAATCCCCAACACTCAACCTTTTGAAACCATCTCTCCAGATCTTCCTTCAGTGTCTCTCCTCCAGAAGAATCATTCCTCTCCAGTCAGCTGCCACGCCACAGGTTTCTACCCCGACAGAGCTTTGATGTTCTGGAGGAAGAATGGAGAGGAGATTCATGAAGGTGTGAGTCATGGAAACATCCTTCCCAACCAAGATGAATCCTTCCAGATGAGTGTTGACCTGGAAGTTTCATCAATCCCACCTGAAGACTGGATGAAGTATGAATGCGTGTTTCAGCTCTCTGGTGTCCAAAATGTCATCATCATGAAACTGGATGAAAAAGTGATTCAGAGGAACTACAAAAAACCTGATAACTTTGACAAAGGAGGTAAGAAAAGTTGTAAAATTTGTCTTTTTTTTAGGTCCAGGTTACAGGCCGTTTCTTTTAATTAAATGACAAAACAATTCATTATATTTAATCTTCTACAAAAAGACTTTAGTGATGGCTTACCTGCAAGAAACTTTTAAAAAAATCAATATTCAGACTAATCCTAAATTAAAACATAAAAAGTTTTTAGCTTCATCTCTTCAGAGACTTTTCTATACTTTTAAAACTCTTCAGAGTTCATCATCATCATCTTCATTATTGTTCAAAGTTGTTCAGATTGAATGTGCAGGTTTGGGACCATCACTGTTGGAATTTTAGAACAGTCTTTGTCTTGTTTTTGCTGATTTTTTTTAAGTTGACAATAATATAATTCCATTGTTGCACCGACTCTACTGAGCATGAACATGATTGTTTCCTGAACAGGGAATCTGTCTGAGATCAGCATCGCCATCATTGCTACGATGATCGTTGTCATCGTGATCCTCCTCGCTGCTTTAGGATTTACGAGTCTCAAAAAGAGGGCGGTAAACGGTGAGAAACTCAACAAACTTAAAAAACTGAAATAAAAAATGGAAAAACGTAATCTAAACTTATAACTGAGCTAAAACCTAAAGGCACAAACAGTGATTGGGTTCATTCATCATTTAATGTTGTGACTCTTAAAAAAAAGAAACGATGAGAAACTCAAATAACTGAAAACTGCATTAATACTGAACTGAAGCCTGACGGGGCAAACAGCAAGTACAAGATTCAGTTATATCATCTCTCCACTTAAATTAAAGACTCATAGAAACCAAAAGTGTATTTTTATGATTTCATATTGATGGAGGAGCAAAAGGTGATTGAGTTTATTGATCACTTCATATTCAAGTAAACATAACTTGAGAAAGAAAAGGATCATCTTCTGTCTTGTTTTATTGTAAGTAAAACTATGTCCTTTTTTTCAGTGAGACCAGAAACACCATGTAAGTATTTTTTTGTTTCTCCTTGCATTGTTTTAATTGATGATGTATTAGCAAAGTTTTTTTATAATCATCCATGATTATTAAAACAACATTGTCCCTTAAATTCTACAGCGTCTGACACCGTCTTTCTCTAGCAAGTATTAATGACGGTGTGAAAATGGTTCACCTAAATTAGAAGCAGCTTCCAGTTAAACAGGTTTTTGTTTTGGCAAAGGAAGTTGAAAAAATTGAGATTAAGCCAAGAGGAAGAACAACATGTGATTTCATGATAGTTTTAAAAATGTAGCTTTGCTTAGTTGATAGTTTTTTACGTCATGTTCATGTTTCACTTCAGAATAGGAAATAAGCCACATGATGAGTTCTTCATCAGGATGAACAAGAAGATGTTGTTGTAGTTTTACCTCCTATCAAGTTTCTACTTCAGAAAGGATGAAAAATATTTCAACAATCTACTGTGAGGCTCACCAGACGTGATGGAGCGCCACCATGTGCCCGCTCACACGTAGTTGATGAATTGTTTTCATTTGGTTTCATTTTGGTTTTTGTAGAGTACTTTGACATGTTGTCAAATGATCTGTTGTGAGATCATTGGCATTTAAACAAAATAAAATTGAACAATAACAATTGAATGTTTAGATATACTATAATAAACTATACTAATAATAATATTTAAAGAAAACACCAAACTGTTGAAAAATATGTATTTATGTGAACATCGTAATAATGAGGTTGTAGTTCTATAAAAATTATTATAGAAAAAACGTAAGTATGTTTAACATGTTAATGGATGAGTGAAACTATATTTTATATTTTATTTTACGTTGTTGTCATTATTCTGTTAACCGTTTGTCCCTTGTGGTTAAATATGTCTTTGACTTATGGGAAGAGCTGTCTGAACAGAAAAGGTGAGTTCAGCCGCTGGTTTGTTGAGACCTTGAGGGTGATTGTAGGTAGAGGTATCCCTCAACTAGAGACGTGGCTGATCCATGTCTGCTCCACATCTTCTAAATTGTCCTTACGCAGGTTACTGAACGTTGTTTCCCAATACGTTCCCCAAGTTAATGATTGTAGTAATCAAAATAATACTTCTTTAAAATACATATGGTACATAATATAGGTGCTGCAGGAGTGTAACAGAGAAAGACATTTTAAAGAAACACAGACCTTCCAAGTTGATTTATATTTTAGTCTATGATGTCCTTCCTCAGTGAAGCTCTGGAGCTTCATCTCAGTTCAACTGTGGTCTTGTTGCTGGTGTGTTTATTTTTTTCATATTGTGCATCAAAAGCTGAGTGTTTAAATCCCTTGATTGGAAGTTAATAGACATATTTACTGTGCCAAAACATTTTCTAGAGACTCGACTGACCAGAGTTAATGTGGAATGGTTAAGGGTTGATTTAAGAGAGCTCATTTCATAGCTACATAAAATCCATGAAATAATCCAAATAATAATTTGAACCATCTCTCCAGATCTCCTGTTGGAGTCCCTCAGGAAGACTCCCGGCACACAAGTCAGCTGTGACTCCACAGGTTTCTACCCAGACAGAGCTGTGATGTTCTGGAGGAAGGATGGAGAGGAGATTCATTAAGGTGTGGAGCACGAAAACAACCTTCCCAACCGAGATGAATCCTTCCAGACGAGTGTTGCTCTCATCCCATCTGGAGACTGGTTGAAGTACGAATGTGTGTTTCAGCTGTCTGGTCTCCAAGATGTCGTCACCAAGTTGGACAAAAATGTCATCAAGAGCACCAACAGAAAAACCTTTACAGGTAATGAAGGAAAGAAAAAGTTTCATCCTAATACTACTGACACACACAAAAGGTTTTTAGTATCACACTTCATAAAAGTGCAGTTAAGAAGAAATAAAGCTGTTATTTACTTGCTATAAAAGAGTTACTAATAGATGGATGAAAAAAACTAAAATAAACAAAAACTAAAATGGGAGAACAGTAAAAATTAAAACTGAACAATATCTGGTTTACTAAGAAAAATATAGTTAGCTGACACTGTTAAAGTATTGAACATACAAATAGATGTAAACCACAGTAAATATTATCATGTACTTTATATTGTTGTGTTTGGAAAACACTAAAAGATGTTGTTTTTTATAGCAGAAACGTTCTCTCTCATCATCATCATCAATTCAATTCAGTTTTGTTTATCATCGATTACAACACAAGTTGTGTCTAGGATCTTTCCAGAGACACAGAACATGACCCCCGAGCAATTATTACATAAACAACGGCAGGTAAAAACTCCCCTTTAAGAGGGAAGAAACCTGGACCAGGACCTGGATCATAAGGGGGAAGAAACCTAAACCAGGACCTGGATCATAAGGGGGAAGAAACCTGGACCAGGACCTGGATCATAAGGGGGGACCCTCCTGCTGAAGAGCAGCCGGGTAGAACAGGAAGTAGAGAGAGAATAGAGACACAGACACACATACAATAGTATAATTATCTATCAGCAGCAGAACTAAGACTTCTATGTACATATGGGTGATATTTGTGGATTGTTGATGATCCACATATATGAGGGTCATCGTAGCTGTTTTAGGATTTATTGATCACAAAAAGAAGAACGGCCCTGAGACACAATGGTTTCCTGTCCAGACTGAACTGGACCTCAAACACTAAACTGGGTTCTGGTCCAGGAAACCTCTCTGACCCGGAACAGAATAATGGTGTGATGGTAAGAAACTCAAAGATGTGGTATAAATTCAACTGATGGGATGATGATGGAAGAAGATGTGTGATGTGGAAGAATTGTGTATTTTTAATTTAATACTGCACCAAAGTCTGAGGAGCAGAATCACTTATATGTTTGTTTCCAGCATCACATTTTTTAAAGACTATTCCTAGATGTTCTAGAATAGAATAGAATAGAATAGAATAGAATAGAATAGAATAGAATAGAATAGAATAGAATAGAATAGAATAGAATAGAATAGAATAGAATACCATCCTGTCTGTTCAACAATCCAGAGAAAGACAATAAAAGCAGCTAAAAACAAAAAACAGGTATAAAACAAGCAGAAATCACTCACAAACAAACAACACATTCTGTTTTTGCACTGATCCTTTAAAACATATTGCACATTAGATGTGTTTTTCAGTATTGAGTCTGGTGACTGGTTGGATAAAATAAAAGCTCTTGAATCTGTTTGTCCTTGTTTTAATTGTTCTTTAGTTGTTGTTCTGTTTAATTGGACCATCTGCCTGATGCAACAGTTCAAACAGAGTGTGTCGGAAGTTTAAAGTGTCATTTGTATTGAGCAGAAAATAACTTTTTTTAATTTTATATTTATTTCATTTTTCATAGAATGTGGTTTTATGTTTATTTTCATTAATTTTTTTTCATTGAACAAAAAATTATTTAGATACCAGAATCATAAAATGCATAAATTATCTGTAAATAAAGAACCTGCACTTCTGGCTTCTCTGTAAACCTGTAAATAAATCTTATTCTGTCATGATTGTCATGGTAACCATTCTTGTAACCAGTCTTTTAATCATTAAACTCAGCTTTGTCCATTTACAGAGTGTTCATAAAAGTATTTGATAATAATAATCCATTTCAACTATTCTCTATGACAAAAGTGTGATGGAAAGAACCCCCCAAAATACAACATTTATAATCACTTCTTATTTCTAACCACCTAAATGACAAACAAAGAAGAGTACATTTGGACTGGAAGCAGGTTCTAGTTGAGCAGGTTTTTGTTTTGGGAAAGAAAGTCAAAGAAACTGGGACTGAACCAAGAGGAAGCAGCTACTCTTATAAAGCTTGAAACAACATTAAATTAAATGAAAACAATGTGTTTATGCTCAACTGAAAAATGAAAAATACAAAGAGAAAACATTTTCGAGGCCCTGGTTTTAATACACCATCAGGTATTTATGTGTTTATTTTGTTTATGCAGATGGATCATTGTGTACTACAATGAGCACAAACTAACATGAAGTATGCAGTTTTGAAAACTGGCTGATGTTTAATTCACATTCAGCTCATTTATATGTGAAATTAATGTTTGAAGTTGCGTTCGGGTTTACATATATACCTGCTTGTGCTAAACAAAAATTCCTAATCTGTTCAGAAGTTTTTGGCTTTTCTGAAACGCTAATGGACAAAGAAGTAAACGTAAGCTCTCCAGAAAAACCTTTTCAGTGATCAAAAGTTAAAACCACCAACCTGCTTCAACACTTCAACACATTCACAATTGGAGATTTGTTTTCTTTTGGGTTAAAACCGACAAATGTACAGTACAGACAGAATCATAACTGAGATTGTATTTCAATTATTCCACATATATCGTCCATCTCACCCAGCAGAAAAGACGGCTTCAGAAACAACCACGATGACATGGAGGACAAATACAACGTTTACCTGGGACCACAGGTACAACAGCACCAAAGACAAACACAAGTATGACCAGTTTGACTTAAGAAAACTGATAGAATTTGATGATATGTGCGCAATAAAACTTAACATTCCTTTCAATTTAAATACAGATTATATAATGGTAGTAGTGCTATCCCATCATGTCATCTCTCACAGGAAACCATTTTACATGAGCCCCTTGTTTTACTTTTAGCTTCACGTCTGTCTCTAGTTTGTTTTTGTATGTATGTAAATTAATTAAGTTATCAGACTGAAACAAAATCAACATTCACAACCCACACACATGTTCAATCCATGCAAGGACCCCGTTTGCACTTTATGCTCTTATCCTTTTATCTTGTCTGTTATATTTTTACTTTTTTATGTCTGTCTCTACTTCTTTATGGATCTGTGATTAAGATTAGTATTAATAATGGGAATCATCTTGATGCTCTTCATCTGCTTCTCCTGCAGATTCACAGTAAACGTCAGGGTGATTAAAGTCAATTCTGACCTGAAGTCAAATACCTCCTTTGAAAAACCTTGAAATAGTTATAAATACATTTATAATAAGCACCGAAATGAATTCATAACCCTTAAGGGCACTTGTCTCATTGGAGTCACATGTAGATGTTACCAGCTGTAACTTGAAAATCTTTTTTTTTCTTTTTTTCAGGTAAAAGACAGACGATATTATGCCCCTGCTGAGATCGAGATAGAAGACTTGGCAGAACCTGAACAGCCTACAAGAAGTAAGAAGTCAAGAGCGTCTGTCTCTGTAAAATTGGCTACAGAAAAGAGCGATTTAGGACACGTCAAGAATGCATCTATTAACATGTCCAGTTTCTTCCCGTAGTCCATATCCCTTATCAAAATCATGACAAAGCAAACAACAGATATATTCATTAACAAGCTGTTGTTTCTCTCTCTTGATTCACAGGTTCATCACAACCTACTGATAACTCGTGTTCCTGAGTGTGAAACCCAACACACACCAGAACCTGTTGCTGCAACATCTATTGATGCTGGGAGGTTAAAAGAGTCTGTGCAATGACTATTTAAGATTTAGGCAACACTGCAGCTTGCTGCTTAGCGCTGCTGCCTCACAGCTGGAAGGGTTTGTGTGAAGTTTCTGCCAGTGCTTACGTAGGTTTTTCTCCAGATAGTTTGGCTTTGCTGTGTAGACCTGGATGGACTGGCGACCCGTCCAGGTTGAACTCGTACCTTTTGCCTGAAGGGAGCTGGGATTAGATCCTACAGACCTGCGTGACCCTAAATGGCATAAGCAGTTGCCACAATATGACGGGTTTAAAAACTATGCTGCCGGCAGGAGCAGGTCACATTATATCCCACGATGCCTTTCAGTATTCGTGTCCACCCAACGGGCTTTGACGTGTGAATTTCAGTATATCCATCCATCCATTTTCTTTACCCGCATTACCCTTTGTAGGGTCACGGGGGTCTGCTGGAGCCTATCGTGACTCATGACAGATGCGAGGCAGGGGTCCATCCTGGACAGGTCTCCAGTCCATCACAGGGCTGAATTTCAATATATTAATGTTTTAAAACTTGTAGCTCTGACCACACATCCACCAGCTGGGTCTCCTCTGCTATAGGCTGTGTCAAAACTGGACATTTACTACTTTTAATCAGCTGAAGGGATGCAGGGACACTGGCAGTTGAGCGAACTCCAGAATGAACAAAGACAAGGAACGCCTCCAGTGAAAAATAAAACATTTATGTCAGTGTTACAGCAATAGTACTTTGAGTGTTGTTATTATTTTTGCCTTAAAGTCCTGCAAGTCACGTGAAAATACATGATGGAAAAATCTGCCGTGTGATGATTCATTCCTACACAGTTCATATGTCGTGTTAATGGTTTGTGTGTACGATATACAGCTTCTTCAACAAAGCCTGGTAAATAGACGTAAATGTAAAACCTGACACTGATTTTGAAGTGTACAGACATTTCAAGGAACTCGCTACACATCAAAATCACTGGATCTTTCTGTGAGAGACTTCACAGACTAACACATAACTACTAACTACACTTGAATGGAGTTGATTTTTTGAAAAGAAATTTTTTATGGTTAATAAATACACTTTTTACTTCATAAACTATTAACTATTATATTACTATTATTATTATTATATTACTATTATTATTATTATATTACTATATTATTATTATTACTTTATAAACTATTAAAGTCAAACAAGGAAAAAAGGACATGAAAACCAGAACTCAAATAGGCAAAAGCATGAAAAGCAGAAACCCCAATGATATGTTAAAAAAAACTTCAAAAAAGGTCCATTAGGAGATTTTATGAGTGAATTGAGGTTAATTTAAACCAGAAGTGGGCAATCATGCAGGTTTGTGATGTTTCCCTGCTTCATCACACCGTGATACAAGCAAGTGTGTCGTCAGCAGAGTTGTACAGACCTTGATGACTGTTAATTAGAATCAGGAGTGGTGGTGCAGGGACACATTAAAACATGCAGGACAGGGGTACTCTAGGACCAGGACTGGGAAACACTGACATGAAACATGCAGGACTGGGGGCGGGGCCCAGAGTTGAGAAATTATGAATGCATTCTTTTACTTTAGCAGCGCGCCACCTAGTGGCCAGCAGTTGCAGTTACTCTTGGTAGGACGTCATAACAACAACTGAACCTTATTACATAGAAAACAAAACAACACACACAGACATACAATATTAAACATCTCTTGATAATATGCTTTCTTCCTCTAATACATTTTCTAAATAAAGATTCATCCAAAATGCCAGTCTGTCGGTCACTCACACGATGACACACTCACTCTCACACACATCTACACACAAAAATAAACATAATTATCCATGCAAAATGCCAGTATGTCTTTCAAGCAGCCACATCTGCAGCTGTTAGTCATCAGTTTTTATCAAATATTTATTCCACGTTCAATATGTAACTGATAACCATCAAACTTTATTTAGACCGATAATTTGGCCAAAACCACTTTCACTAAAAAGAGGGGGCTTAACCATCTCTGTTAATATTGACCCAGTGGTTTTCCCTTTTTTTCCAGCTGTTAATCAACTGCATCCCAGAAACTGCTCTCTGGACAGAATCCCTGCTCTTTCATTTACGGGGGTCTTTGAATTCATCGGGTCTAGTATTTTATCTTCAGTGAACACATCTCTCGGTTCAGGTGATGTTTCTTACTGCTTTTAAACATGCCATAGTGAAACTCCTTTCAAAAGAGAAGAACTTTTACCCTTCTATTGTCTCCAAATGTGAGCTAATCTTTCTTAACTCCCCTTTTAGATAGTTTTGGAGACAGTTGTTCATGAAAGGAGTTTCAATGCGTTTAGGTTTAACTGCTGCTTTTGAACAGGGTCTTTATGGTACACCCCTTACTTGCTTCATATCTTTCTTGACTGAGAGAAGTTTTTCTCACTGACTGCATGGCAGAAATCAAGTCTTCATTTTCCTGAAACTTTCTCAAACAAAACAGTGACCGATTCTTTTCACCTTATATTTGCTTACATTAGATAATATTACCAGACTGGTCTCTCAGACTGATGCAGAAAACTGATCCATGATCCATGATCCATCATTTGTTACGTTGTTGTCATTAATCTGTGAACATTTTGTCCCGTGTGGTTAAATATGTCCTTGACTCCTGGGAAAAGCTGTCTGAATAGAAAAGGTGAGTTTAGCCGCTGGTGTCATTCACTTCTCTCATTTTTGTTACTGATTTTTTACTGATTTCTGCCCTCTTGTCATCTTTTTTACTCTTTCACAGTATCTTTTTTATTATTGATCAGTTTTATCAGGTTCCTAAATAGGTCTATATCATAATCTATATTTGAATACAAGGTACTTTGACTTATTTGTTCCCTACTTTTTTGAGGCCTTGAGGGTGATTGTAGGTAGAAGTATCCCTCAACTAGAGACATGACTGATCCTTGTCTGCTCCACATCTTCTAAATTGTCCTTACGCAGGTTGCTGAATGTTGTTTCCCAATACGTTCCCCAAGTTAATGATTGTAGTAATCAAAATAATACTGCATTTAAAATACATATGGTACATAATATCGGTGCTGCAGGAGTGTAACAGAGAAAGACATTTTAAAGAAACACAGACCTTCCAAGTTGATTTATATTTTAGTCTATGATGTCCTTCCTCAGTGAAGCTCTGGAGCTTCATCTCAGTTCAACTGTGGTCTTGTTGCTGGTGTGTTTATTTTTTTCATATTGTGCATCAAAAGCTAAGTGTTTAAATCTATTCATTGGAAGTTAATAGACATATTTACTGTGCCAAAATATTTTCTAGAGACTCGACTGTCCAGAGTTTTTTTTACTTTTCATTGCCATTCTTGTCAGTATGGACATCGTGGACACGCTGTATGTACGATACACACCGAAATTGGACCTCTGCTTTTAACTCATCACTAGTTTCACTAGTGAACAGTGGGCTGCTAGAACCAGCACTAGGCCACCTCTCCCGCGTAATGTGAAGGGTTGATGTAAGAGAGCTCATTTCATAGCTGAGTATATATCAGTATGAGGTGCCTTTGGGACTTCCCAATTTCCCTCCAAAAAATCTAAGATTTTCCATTTAACTTCACATTTATTGCAGTAAGTAGATGTTATGCTGTTAGAAATTATGTTGGTCAAGCTCCCGCACTTTTTATAAATTACCTGCAAGTAGACAATTTACACACAAACAGCTAAATATGTCAACCCTGTCATGGACAATTTCAAATTAGATTAAATACTTTGTAAGTACATAGTGATTATAAAATTTATATTATCAGAAAGCTATTTATTTCCTTTCTAAACACTATATTTTAGTTGATAGGAAAAGTATTTGGATAGTAATGAAATTAGGGCAAACAATTATTTCTCTACAAAATCAACGAGAATTACACTTTCTTTTCTAAATCAAATCTAACAACAAAGATATCTGGTCAAAATTTTAACCAGTACTATTTGGCCTTAACTTATTCATAAAGGAATGACACAAAAGAGTTTGCCAACTTGTGAAAATAAATTGATTATTTTCTTAAAACAGGAATATAACAGGGTGGACAGTAACATGACAGGGTGGACACATTGTGAAAGGTCATTGAATGGCCTCAATTTGCAATAAATCAAAATGAAATTATGTAAAAAAAAAATGTCAGAGGTCATTTTCCTATGTAGGGGGTTTTGATCCACTCTTCCTGAATGGAGCAAAACACCTAAAATGAGCCATTAATGTGGCATTCTCGAGATAAACTCTGTACATCATTGTGCACAGTCAAAGTCAAACATTCAATTGTAGAATGAGAAAAATGTTGTTTTAAGGGGAGAATGATTGATTAAAAAAAACAAAAAACAAATATCACTGAACACCACTGAGACACAACTCCAAACAGTCTCCTTTTCTGCATAGGCAATTCTGCAGTTACTGTTCCACATTCTCTCATGCAGATGCTTCAATCTGTACAGAGCACTTGTCTGTGGTTCTGGTATTAGGCAAAGTACCTGCCAGTCATGGTACCAGCAAATGTCATCCCAGAGACTTGGCCAGTGGAACTTGTTTATGCCAAGGCGGTGCATGCACTTAACTTTTACACTGTGCCCTTCAACATCTCTGATGACACCTGGGTATGCTTCACCTTGAGAAAGATTAAGAATGTTCCCTCACACTATACATTTTTACTATGTATTGAATTTACTGTTATAAAATGTCAGTAATAGCTGTTTTAATATGTGTAACATTATCAGCATGTGGCCTAAACTATGCAAATGTCCTTCCTGTCATGACCCATGTCCATCCTGTCATGGAAGACTTGCTGACAGGGTGGACAATGACAGGGTGGAGATTTTTGGCTGATGTTGGCATTTATGGAGCACATGGTGGATCTTCACTTATCAACATGATTCAGCTAGCAAGCAGACTGTGTACTATTTAAGTCATTTATTTTGAATTTCTAAAAGGTTTTTATATTAATTGATATTTCACTATGACAGAGTGGACATGTTTAACTTGACAACTTCTATCTTCACCCCTAAAACTCGGAAAATTGTAGTGTAAATAGTTGAGTGTAAATACTTGTAAATAATTAATCTGCAACTACCCACTGTTTCAGTCTCCAGTGAAGAAAGACAAAATGCTGGTTGTGGCGTCACTGAAAACATTAGCTGGTTTCCTAAAGGGGCAATTCACCCAAAATGACAGGGTGGACAGCAATTTCAGGGACATGTGCAAATAGTTCATTATGATTATGAAAATAGAATATGCAAGATCAATATTACTTGTTTTATCAAATAATGTGTTGTGACAATAAAACCATGTGAAAAAAATTATTTTGTATCATTTACCCACTTATTACACACAGGGTCAGTGTGTGGGACATGCCAAAATCACATACATCCAAAGAAAAGAAAATTATCAATAGAAGGAAACACATTTTAAGAGACAAATTATTTTACTGATATGTGTGCAAATCTTTGGTCACTTAATATAAGAACTCAGAGTTGAATTATTCTGCTCCATTTTCTTTTTCTTTTTTTTCCTTGTTTGCACATATATTATTGGTTGATACCAAATTGGTAGGACCCAAAAGATGTGTATATATATATATATATATATATATATATATATATATATATATATATATATATATATATATATATATATATACATTTATATATACATTTATATAGTACATGTATATATATTTTTTTAATCTGTAATCAATGTTTTTTTGTTGTTTTTATGTGTGTGTGTGTGTGTGTGTGTGTGTGTGTGTGTGTGTGTGTGTGTGTGTGTGTGTTGTGTGTGTGTGTGTGTGTGTGTGTGTGTGTGTGTGTGTGTGTGTGTGTGTGTGTGTGTGTGTGTACAAGTTTGTGCAGATGTGTACCCTGAACAGACTAGAATTAGAAATAGAAAGAGAAAGAAAGTGAGAGACGAGACAGTGGTGGTGCAGTGTGGTGTCTGTGTTGTAATGTGTGTTAAAAAGAATAAATAAATAAATAAATAAATAAATAAATAAATAAATAAATAAATAAATAAATAAATAAATAAATAAATAAATAAAAGGTTTATAATGTGCAGTTTCAAGAATAAAGGTGGACACAGGACAATAAGCTGTTATAAGCAAAAAGAAGACAGAGAAAAGGGGGGGGGCATTCTGTTTACTATTGCATACCTGAGTGTTTGGGGGTGTAGGGTGTAGGGTGTTAACTAATACATATTCATATACATTGTAAGCAGAGAAATTTTGTTTGTACACACATACACCCTTTTTTCCCTTCTTTTTCTTTTTTTTAACCTTAAATTTTTTACTTTTTGCCCCACAAAAGGGCACCAGAGTCCCAAGGGGGCCGACACACGCCCCCAGCCGCAGGCCAGACACCAGGGCCGGCCCCAGCGAAGCCGCCGGACAGGGCCGCACCGACCAGGGAGCCAAGACGACGGCGGACACCCAATCCCCGCCCCAGCGCCACACCCAGGAGCCGAGCTGTTATCCAAGGATAGAGTAGAGAAATCTCCCATAAGGCAGACTGAAGGTGACAGTGGGATGCGGCAATCCAGAAGTTGGGAGAGAGTCAGTGATGCTGTGCCAGAAGATTTTGACTAGATCACAGTCCCAGATAGCGTGTAAGTATGTGTCCGTCACATTTTATGTACACTGTGTACAGGTTTTTTTGTCTTTGAAGCTGCTCCATTTTCACGATGCCTAAGTGATTCTGGTGAGGACACCAAAGGCACTTTATGGTGATATTGACCCAGCTACAGCTACATAAAATCCAAAAAATAATCCAAGTAATAATTTGAACCATCTCTCCAGATCTCCTGTTGGAGTCCCTCAGGTAGACTCCCGCCACACCAGTCAGTTGTGACACCACAGGTTTCTACCCAGACAGAGCTGTGATGTTCTGGAGGAAGGATGGAGAGGAGATTCATTAAGGTGTGGAGCACGAAAACAACCTTCCCTCTCTCAACAATATCTGGTTTACTACATAAAATATAGTTAGTTGAAATTGAACATACAAATAGATGTAATAATATTATCATGTAAACACTAAAACATGTTGTTTTTTATAGCAGAAACATTCTCTCATCATCATCATCATCATCATCATCAATTCAATTCAGTTTTATTTATATATAATCTTTTATAAAACAAGTTGTCTCTGGGATCTTTCCAGAGACCCAGAACATGACCCCGAGCAATTATTACATAAACAACAGCAAGTAAAAACTGCCTTTTAAGAGGGAAGAAACCAGGACCAGGACCTGGATCATAAGGGGGAAGAAACCTGGACCAGGACCTGGATCATAAGGGGGAAGAAACCTGGACCAGGACCTGGATCATAAAGGGGGACCCTCCTGCTGAAGACCAGCCGGGTAGAACAGGAAGTAGAGAGAGAATAGAGACACAGACACACATACAATATTATCTATCAGCAGCAGAACTAAGACTTCTATGTACATATGGGTGATATTTGTGGATTGTTGATGATCCACATATATGAGGGTCATCGTAGCTGTTTTAGGATTTATTGATCACAAAAAGAAGAACGGCCCTGAGACACAATGGTTTCCTGTCCAGAGTGAACTGGACCTCTCAAACACTAAACTGGGTTCTGGTCCAGGAAACCTCTCTGACCCGGGACAGAATAAAGGTGTGATAGTAAGAAACTCAAAGAGGTGGTATTAATTCAACTGATGGGATGATGATGGAAGAAGATGTGTGATGTGGAAGAATTGCGGATTTTTAATTTAATACTGCACCAAAGCCTGAGCAGCAGAATCATTTTGTGTCATCAGTTTAGAATTAGTTATCTAAAGCTGTTTTTTAAACTTCTAATTATACTCTTTTTTTTTAAAGCAACTTCCTAGATGTTCTATTTTATTTTATTTTATTTTATTCTAGAATAGAATATCTTTATTGTGTATGTATATTAAAGTACAGTGAGATTAAAAGTATCATCCCGTCTGTGCAACAATCCAGACACAGACAATAAAAGCAGCGAAAAACAAAAAACAGGTATAAAACAAGCAGAAATCAATCACAAACAACAATTCTGTTGTTGCACTGATCCCTTAAAACATATTGATCATCAGATGTCTTTTTCAGTATTGAGTCTGGTGACTGGTTGGATAAAATAAAAGCTCTTGAATCTGTTTGTCCTTGTTTTAATTGTTCTTTAGTTGTTGTTCTGTTTAATTGGACCATCTGCCTGATGCAACAGTTCAAACAGAGTGTCGGGGTGAGAGTTGTCTTTAATCATGCTGATGTGCCTTTTTGAGGCAGTGGGAACCGTGTAGTCCTGCTAGAGTTTGGAGAGGACAGCCGATGATCTTCTGAGCCATGTCAACGTCTCTCTGGAGCACTTGATTGGTGAAGTTTAAAGTGTCATTTGTATTGAGCAGAAAAAAAACTTTTTTTTATTTTATATTTACGTCATTTTTCAGAGAATGTGGTTTTATGTTTATTTTCATTATTTTTGTTTTCATTGAACCACAAAATATTTAGAAGGCAGAATCATAAAATGCATAAATAATCTGTAAATAAAGAACCTGCACTTCTGGCTTCTCTGTAAACCTGTAAATAAATCTTATTCTGTCATGATTGTCATGGTAACCATTCTTGTAACCAGTCTTTTAATCATTAAACTCAGCTTTGTCCATTTACAGAGTGTTCATAAAAGTATTTGATAACAATAATCCATTTCAACTATTCTCTATGACAAAAGTGTGATGGAAAGAAACCCCCAATATACAACATTTATAATCACGTCTTATTTCTAACCACCTAAATGACAAACAGAGAAGAGTACGTTTGGACTGGAAGCAGGTTCTAGTTGAGCAGGTTTTTGTTTTGGCAAAGAAAGTCAAAGAAACTGGGACTGAACCAAGAGGAAGCAGCTACTCTTACAAAGGTTGAAACAACATTAAATTAAATGAAAACAATGTGTTTATGCTCAACTGAAAAATACAAAGAGAAAACATTTTCTTCAAGAGAAGAGGCCCTGGTTTTAATACACCATCAGGTATTTATGTGTTTATTTTGTTTATGCAGATGGATCATTGTGTACTACAATGAGTACAAACTAACATAAGTATGCAGTTTTGAAAATTGCCTGATGTTTTATTTACATTTTGTTTATTACGGTGAACTACTTCAAAGCAGTCTTTGGGGAAGATGGAAAGTAATATGTGATCCACTAATCTGGAAAACTGCTTCTACAACTTACGAGAAAGCTCTTTGTAAGGTTGTATATTGAAGCACAACAAGAACCACCTTCATTTTGATTTCGTCCCTGTAGTCTGGATATGTGATGTTTGTAACTGCCTCTCATAAGCAGTTTAGTTATATGTCATTTCTTTAATTTTTAGCTATTTTGATTTTATTTTATTTTATTTATTTATTTTTCTTTTCTCGTGTTGTTTCTAACTGTATTACTGATGCGGAACTATTTAGCGCGACATCGCGTTCCGACCCGGAACAAGTAAAAGCGTACAAAAACGAACACAGAAGAAACGTCAAGAAAGGAGTATTAAGAGTAAGAATATAGAAATAGAGCAACAGAAGAGAGGTAAATAATAATAAGTAAAGTAGATAATTCTAGAAGGACAAGACAAGGAAGCAAGGAAAGATTTAGCCCCTTGTAAGATGAAGGCAGCCCACGAGGTACGTGAATAAACAGTGCTGTAATGATCGTAACGGGTCGTAACTCGAACGGGTCATGCGAGATATATATTTTCTTTATGTCAGTTTGCATGTGTAATTATATTTTTGAAATGAGTATTAACAAGTTGTTCAGTTATGATGTGAACATGTATTTTATTTGTCTATTCTCTTTTATTAATTTCTTTGTAACTCAGTTCTGACGGGATTGATTGAAGTGGATTAAACCCAGTTTCTAACCACGACCTCGTGCTTCAAACTTCTTCTTAGACGGTGCTACAATGTTATTTATACTATAGGTCGACCTGCTCCAAAACAGTCTAAAAGAGTTTGTACCTGATCTTACTGATTCTGGCAAAAGCCCAAACGTTTGGGACCTAACTCACTTAATGATAGAAAATTACAAAGAAAAATAAATAAAACCACAAATTTTAAGACATGGTGAAGGAAAATGATAAATTATTAGCTTCATAATAAATCAGCAATGAGTAAAAACTCAATGGTGTGTCCTCTCAGGACTGTGATTTGCATTGTCAAACAGGAAGACTGCAGCCTGGCACGAGTGATCACAAGAGTAACTGGATCTTGTACCCTGAAGTGAATACGTGACAAACTATTGTATTGTAACAAAGGCAGAACAGACCTGCATTGATTCAGGATTGTATAAGAAGGAAGTTTGAGCAGAAGTATTCAGATCTCATCTGTATGCAGGGATTTGTGCATGTCGGTGGGATCTCCAGAAGCATCTGTACGGAAATAAAAGTGAATCTCTTCCTATCAGCAGTAAGAACCTGGAGCTATTCCCTTTGTCAAACAGAAAGATAATAATTATAAGATTATACAAAATCTGAAAACAAAAAAATAATATATATATATATATATATATATATATATATATATATATATATATATATATATATATATATATATATATATAAAAATTTTTTTTTTTTTTTTTAAGATTTTGTATATTGTATAATTTTTTTTTTCCGATCTAATTTTGACAAAGAATCACAAACAGAAATATCAAATTTTCTTATTTATTCTTTATTATCTATGTGTTAATCTATTCCAAGTTGGAGCAGTTTACGTATCATAGTTTTTGAACTGGACCTGGTCTAAGGCCTCGTTGCTCTGAAATCCAATAGAAAAGTCTTTTTATTTTCTGGCGAATCAAAAACTTCATTGTTGCACTAACCTGCTAGCAGATAACTCATCTGCTGGATTTCAAAGTGGGAAAGTTAAACTCACCAAAGAAAATATATTCAATACATCATCTGATACTATTACATAAAAGTCTCTTTTCAATGTTAAGTATATTTCCTTTATCTCACAACTGATTCCGACTCAAAAGTAAGGACTTGCTCAAAAACAAACAAAAGAACAAAAACACTCCAAAATGTTAATCAGCGTTCTAATCAGAGGTCTGACAGGCACATAAAGTTCTTAGTATCCAATGATCATTGCAGAAAACATACATGATTTTCACTGATATAACTATCAGACAAATTCAAATACATATATATATATATATATATATATATATATATATATATATATATATATATATATATATATATATATATATATATATTATTTTTCGGAAAATCATGAGAACCGTTTAGTGTTCAAAATGTGTCTCCTTATGCAGCCCCCAGTTTAACCGTCTCACAAAGCCACTCTTTGTTTATACGCTTTCAGATGTGAATACACTATCTTGACATTTTGTTTGACATTAAACATTTATACCACAGAACTTGAGTTGTTTTTTTTTTTTTTTTGCTGTTTATACAAATTAAATATATTTTTAGAGGAAATGAGTTTAAACATGCAAAAAGAGTTACTGTGTTGTACAATAATTCAGGAGAAACTAAACACAGAGAGTAAATTTTTGAAATCAGATAGCAGTCAAAGTACAGGACTATAAAAACATATTATGTTGAGCAACCGACAAACAGAAACAAATATCTCAACTCGAAGTAGGTTGGACAAGAATCGGTGCATGTACAAAAAATCTGTCACATTCCTGTTCAGCGTACAGTATATAAACTCTACTGCATAAAACTAATAAAATTGATTTTATGGTAGAAGAAACTGCAGCACTTGCAATAGATTATCACATCATATGTGTCAGATTAAAAAAAAAAAAAAAAAAAGATGGTTATACAAACTGTTTTTCCCCTCTTGGGTGTTGTCCAAGTTTTAACATGTTTCAAATGAAAAACAAATAGAACTGAAACCAGGAAACTTTTCTGGAATTCCGAAAATCTGTTACCAGAGTCGCTTCAACTCAGACATCAGTTCACTCCAGCAGTCTGAACATGATGAAGACTCTACTGATTCTGCTCCTCTTCTGCCATGCTGCATCTCCAGGTAAGAACATACCACCAATTTAAGAGGTACATTATCATTTCTGATGTGTCGTTACTCTCTTTATTTTGACTGTTTTGTTTTCCCAGAGCTAGTCCAAAAGCTCCTTGCCCTGCATATGTTGACATGTCTCAGATTAACTCTTGATAAAGAGTATTCTGGTTAAAGACAGCTGTGTTGATTCTCAGTTTAATGTACCACAGAGTTTAAAGACTTCTACAGGGTACAAGCCACTGTATGACATGTACCAATGTTAGGTTTAGGGGTGACTGATAACACAGCTCTGAAAGACAGAACTGAGGCACTTGATGCATCAGAACAAGAGCAGTTCCTGTCCCCTGAGTACAAGAGCAGCAGAGACCGGATCTACCGGAACAGACAAGACCCCTGGTGTGGTCTGGGTAACGTTTTCCCAAAAACACTCAAATATACTCACCGTGAATCAAAATGCTTCCTACTTCAGAACTAAAGCGCAGTTCTCTTTTAATGCAAGGAAGAGACTTGTTGCTGCCACATTTTTGCCCACTTTGGATTATTAGGACCTTTTAAACATGCATGCCCATGTATGACTTATTTACAACGGACTTCTCAGTCTGTCCTCTCCCTACCTGGATCCACAACTGCAATCTGACACCTCTTGTGCACTTTGCTGTGAGGACACATTGGCCGTTCCCAGTTATGTACAATGTGGGAAAAAAGCTTGTTGTGCTCCTTTAGGCTGGAAAAGTTTACAAAACAGCTTAAGACTTGATGAAAAAGTTATGTTGTATGTTGTTTGTCAAAGGTAGTATTTGCATAGTACCAAGATCAACAATAAAAGATAAACATATTTTTCATAAATGGTTTTACATAAAAAAATAAACATGATTAAAAGAGGGCACACAAACATTTGAACATGATCGTATATCCAGGCTGATAAACTGGTGAAGACTCTTCATGTGGACATCGTGGTTGTTGGCAAATCCCAGAAGAAATCAGTAGTGATGCAGAAATCCCAAGAGATAAGAAACATGAACAATAAGAAACATGATAAGACTGTAAAATGTCAAGGGTTGACAAGGTTGTTGTAAGTTTTAGAAAAGTGTGGAGTTCTATAATATGTGATAAATATGAGGCTTCTTGAAAATCAAATGCAGCGTTTGATCCAATTCAATTGTGTTTGCCTTACAGTGAACTACTACTTCGAGTTTGGATTTTTGATATCTTCTGGATTCTCAAATGTCCAAAAGTATGAAGTCACAATTGTTCTTCAGGGAGTTACAGTAATTTACTATGATGACACCATGACGGAGCCTAAGGTCACTCATGACTGGATGAGAAATATAATAAGAAATGATTCACAGGAATGGGAAGATATAACTGATGTCTTAAAGAACTACAAGGAGACCTTAAAAGTGGCTACTCGAAGTTTTTATCAGTATTTGAATGGAAATGAAGGTATGTTCCTTTTTGCCATATTTGTGGTATTTTTAAAGAGTTTGATCAGAATACCTCATTTGTCAATACTTGCAAGTTTACAAGTGAGGTTTTACAACCTAAATGATGTAGTTGCATTACTGAATAATTACTTAAGTAGCACTAACACTTATTATGACACAAATGTGGTTTTGTACCAACATAACCAGCATAAGGAAAAAGGAAGGAAGGAAGGAAAAAAAAAGATAATCTACATGACTTTCCACTTATCTATAATAGTGTAGTATTGTTACTCAAGGAATTATTGTCTTAGTCTGTCTAGCTGGTTAAAAAATTAAATTCACTTTTTTTTAAATCATTTTTTGGTTTGTATGTGGATGAACAACTAAATGCTGATGTCAATACAATTGGTCCTATTGAATGTGTCTCAGTTTGAGAAATTTGTATTTGTAAAAGTCAACAAAATGCTGTTAACGTGCTGATGGCAAAAATGACCACTAGGTGGACAACCTGAACCTGAACCTGAACCCGAACCCGATTCTGAACCTGAACCTGAACCTGAACCTGAACCTGAACCTGAACCTGAACCAACCTCGTGGGCTAATTTTACTATAATGTACTTTTTTTTTTTTTTATTATATAAAAAAGAATTAACTAAAAACTAAAACAAAGCAGCAGTGGCCCAGCATCAAGGCGGCAGCATTCTGGAAGCAGCCAGTGGAGTTCAGACTTTCACCACTCTAGGAGTTAAGACTAAAATATCACACATACCAGTCATGTTACAGGAAATAAAATAACACAATAGTCCCTTGAGAACAACTGGTCATAGCACTGATCAGGGACGGAGGGACCAGGGAGGCCACTCAATCCAAAGCACTAAAACAATGCAGAAAGGCACAGTTAGATTAACCTGCAATGGCCAATTAGACCTACATCGAGCCAAAAGCTGCCACACCTTGAACACAAACGAACAATGCACCAACCCAGACAGGCCCACCAGACATGTCAAAACGACTCTATTTCTACTTGAACACATAATCAAATGATGTAACAGCATTAAACATCATGTCAAATACTAGGCAATGCAACATGTTTACGTCCAGCCTCAAATATCAGTATTTGAACCAAACAGAAGATATGTTGCAATTTTTCATTTATTTTTTATATACTGTATATTTGTACTATTTTTACAATTCCACTCTCAGTAATCGTTCGGGAGTTTATAAATGTGATTCTATAACAATAAGTGACTGTTACATTACTGCAAACGTCTGTCTGATCACTAGAAACTGAAAATGAATTTCTAAACTAAAGGTACGATGTGAACAATATCAGATGTACTTGATTCAATAACTCACTCATTTTCTGTCTCTCAGGTCATCAAATCATTCAGCTGTTCATCAGATCTGAATGGAACGATGAAACTAATGAGGTTGATGGTCGACTGAAGTATGGTATTAATGGAGATGACTTCATAGCCTATGACTTGAAGATGAAAAGATGGACGGCCTTAGATGCTCGAGCTGAAACCTTTAAAAAACTGTGGGATAGAAATGAAGTCCATAATAACATAAAGGAAGTTTTCACAACAGAATGCCTCAGGTGGTTTAAGCTGGGTTTGAGCTACGGGAAGAGCTATCTGAATAGAAAAGGTAAAGTATTATGACCTGACGGTTTTTACTGAACTTTCTTTTTCCAGACAAACCTTAATTCAAAGTTATGATGTCATGATTTCAGATGGCTTTTTACCGTCTACTTAAAGTTTTTGCTGGGTTATATCATTTAATTTGTCAGACATAACTGAATACTGCATCACTTTTTTCTGGTATTTAAAAAAATGACGCTAACATTATTTCTACTATTTGATTACTGGTTACTATTACATGTTACGATAGTTTTCAATTTTAATTAGTCTTTATTTTAATTTAGTTTTTCAGAATGTTTTATTATTTCAGTTCAGTTTTACTTAATTTAATAATTGCATTAGTAGTTTTAGTTTAGTTTTAATTTTGAAAAATTGGCTAAATTTAGTTTCATTCTAGTAATAATTTTAGCTTTTATAAAGGCCCTGACTGACAGATATTAACAAAAAAAAAAATCTAGGATGAAAAAATTATAAAATCAATGCCATACAGTACAAACACCCTTATTTTAAGTAATTAGAATTAGTAAAAAGAATTCACTTAAAAAAGAAAGCAGCAAACAAAAAAATGCCACAAAACTAAAATGAAAACAAAGAAAATTTTACCTGCAATTCTGTTCAGTTAGTTTTGCATTGTTAATGTTTATTATTATTTATTTTTATTTATATAAAAATCTTTAGTTTTTATTTTAATTTCAGTTAACAGGATCATTTTTCACTGTTAGGTTTAGTCTTAGTTTGGGTTAACTATAGTATCTCTGGACCCAACTTTAACTTGTTGGTTTATTGAAGAAATAATTATTTTCTCCACAGAGCACTAGAGCAAAGCTTATTGTTTCCCTCATATCGTACATTCAGGTTCACAATTTTCTCCTGTGTTTCTGTTCCCGGAACTTTTTTATTTAATCTTTTTTAAACTTTTCTTGGTTTCACATATGCACCAAAGCCATTGTCTTTGGTGTAAAAAATAAAATATCTACTTTTTTTTGTCTTGCCCTTTTTGCACATATATTAATGGTTGATACCAAGCTGGTAGGAGTTCTAAAAAAAATATCTATTTAAGGATACAGGAAAGCCCTAAACACCAGCCCTGGTGCCCAGAAATACAGTATGTACTGAAAACACATGTTGCACATGTTTGGAAAATTGTCCTCTAGACTAACTAGACAAGACTGGAAAAAGAAAGAGCTGACTTTCACCAGAATTAAATCTGATTTAGGTCTACTGCCTGTCAGGGGTCACATCTTTGAAGCAAGGCAGATGGCAGGAAAGAGACCAACCAGACAATATGACATGAGTAATTTAGACATTAAAACTAAGGATGAAACGTACAAGAAAAATAATATCAGACTTACACTAATCCTGGCCTTGTTGATGTGAAAAACATTTCATATTCTCTCAGGTTGGAGCCTGCAACCTGATTATGTCTAATTCTGTCAGCCCATAAATGATGAGTATTAACCACATCATGTCTCATTTTAATTCTTTCTCTCAAACCACACACATTTGGTTACAGTTAATGTACTGGTTCCCTGACTTAATGCAATATCATACAAAAAAAAGCTATAGGGAAATAATAAATATTTACATAAAATCCCCAACACTCAACCTTTTGAAACCATCTCTCCAGATCTTCCTTCAGTGTCTCTCCTCCAGAAGAATCATTCCTCTCCAGTCAGCTGCCACACCACAGGTTTCTACCCCGACAGAGCTTTGATGTTCTGGAGGAAGGATGGAGAGGAGATTCATGAAGGTGTGAGTCATGGAAACATCCTTCCCAACCAAGATGAATCCTTCCAGATGAGTGTTGACCTGGAAGTTTCATCAATCCCACCTGGAGACTGGATGAAGTATGAATGCGTGTTTCAGCTCTCTGGTGTTCAAAATGTCATCATCATGAAACTGGATGAGAAAGTGATTCAGAGCAACCACAAAAAACCTGATACCTTTGACAAAGGAGGTAAGAAAAGTTGTATAATTTGTCTTCTTTTTAGTTCCTTGGTACAGACTGTTTCTTTTAATTAAATGACAAATGATTCAATATATTTAATCTTCTACAAAAAGACTTTAGTGATGGCTCACCTGCAAGAAACTTTAAAGAAAAAAAATCAATATTCAGACCAATACTAAAATAAAACATAATAGGTTTTTAGCTTCATCTCTTCAGATTTTTTTATAAACAAAGAGACTTTTCTATACTTTTAAAACTCTTCAGAGTTCATCAACATCATCATCATTCTTGTCCAAAGTTGTTCAGATTGAATGTGCAGGTTTGGGACCATCACAGTTGGAATTTTAGAACAGTCTTTGTCTTGTTTTTGCTGATTTTTTTTTTTAAGTTGACAATAATATAATTCCATTGTTGCACCGACTCTACTGAGCATGAACATGATTGTTTCCTGAACAGGGAATCTGTCTGAGATCAGCATCGCCATCATTGCTACGATGGTCGTTGTCATCGTGATCCTCCTCGCTGCTTTAGGATTTATGAGTCTCAAAAAGAGGGCGGTAAACGGTAAGAAACTCAACAAACTTACAAAACTAAAATAAAAAATGGAAAAACGTAATCTAAACTTATAACTGAGCTAAAACCTGAAGGCACAAACAGTGATTGGGTTCATTCATCATTTAATGTTGTGACTCTTAAAAAAGAGAAACGACGACAAACTTAAATAACTGAGAACTGCATTAATACTGAACTGAAGCCTGACGGGGCAAACAGCAAGTACAAGATTCAGTTATATCAACTCTTCATTTAAATTAAAGACTCATAGGAAACTAAAAGTGTATTTTTTATGATTTCATATTGATGGAGGGAGCAAAAGGTGATTGAGTTTATTGATCACTTCATATTCAAGTAAACATAACTAGAGATAGATAAAGGATCATCTTCTGTCTTGTTTAATTGTAAGTAAAATTATGTCCTTTTTTTTTCAGTGAGACCAGAAACACCATGTAAGTATTTTTTGTCTCTCCTTGCATTGTTTTAATTGATGATGTATTAGCAAAGTTTTTTTTATAATCATCCATGATTATTAAAACAACATTGTCCTTTAAATGTTACAGCATCTGACACCGTCTCTCTCTAGCAAGTATTAATGACGGCGTGAAAATGGTTCACCTAAATTAGAAGCAGCTTCCAGTTAAACAGGTTTTTGTTTTGGCAAACGAAGTTGAAAAAACTGAGACTGAACCAAGAGGAAGAGCAACATGTGATTTCATGATAGTTTTAAAAATGTAGCTTTGCTTAGTTGATAGTTTTTTACATCACATTCAGAATAGGAAATAAGCCACATGATAGTTCTTCATCAGGATGAACAAGAAGATGTTGTTGTAGTTTTACCTCCTATCAAGTTTCTACTTCAGAAAGGATGAAAAATATTTCAACAATCTACTGTGAGGCTCACCAGACGTCATGGAGCGCCACCATGTGCCCGCTCACACGTAGTTGATGAATTGTTTTTATTTGGTTTCATTTTGGTTTTTGTAGACTACCTTGACATGACTTTTCTGTTTTGAGATCATTGGCATTTAAACAAAATAAAATTGAACAATAACAATCGAATGTTTAGACATACTATAATATACTATGATATTAATAATATGTAAAGAAAACACCAAACTGTTGAAAAATATGTATTTATGTGAATATTGCAATAATGAGGTTGTAGTTCTATAAAAATTATTATAGAAAAAACGTAAGTATGTTTAACATGTTAATGGATGAGTGAAACTATATTTTACAATACATTTAGGTAAAAATAGCTTTTTCTAAGTAGCTCCGGAGCCTCATCTCAGTTCAACTGTGGTCTTGTTGCTGGTGTGTTTATTTTTTTCATATTGTGCATCAAAAGCTGAGTGTTTAAATCCCTTGATTGGAAGTTAATGGACATATTTACTGTGCCAAAATATTTTCTAGAGACTCGACTGACCAGAGTTAATGTGAAATGGTTAAAGGTTGATGTAAGAGAGCTCATTTCATAGCTACATAAAATCCAAAACATAATCCAAATAATATTTTGAACCATCTCTCCAGATCTTTCGTTGGAGTCCCTCAGGTAGACACCCGCCACACCAGTCAGCTGTGACTCCACAGGTTTCTACCCAGACAGAGGTGTGATGTTCTGGAGGAAGGATGGAGAGGAGATTCATTAAGGTGTGGAGCTCGAGAACATCCTTCCCAACCGAGATAAATCCTTCCAGACGAGTGTTGCTCTCATCCCATCTGGAGACTGGTTGAAGTACGAATGTGTGTTTCAGCTGTCTGGTCTCCAAGATGTCGTCATTAAGTTGGACAAAAATGTCATCAAGAGCAACAACAGAAAAACCTTTACAGGTAATGAAGGAAAGAAAAAGTTTCATCCTAATACTACTGACACACACAAAAGGTTTTTAGTATCACACTTCATAAAACTGCAGTTAAGAAGTCAATAAATCTGTTATTTACTTGCTAATTAACAGTTACTAATAGGTGGATGAAAAGTGTTAAAACAAAAAAAAATAAATTAAACAAAAACTAAAATAGGAGAACAACAGAAAACTCAACAATATCTGGTTTACTAAGAAAAATATAGTTAGTTGAAATTGTTAAAGTATTGAATATACAAATAGATGTACACAGCAGTAAATATTATCATCAATTCAATTCAATTTTATTTATATATCATCTTTTACAACACAAGTTGTGTCTAGGATCTTTCCAGAGACCCAGAACATGACCCCCGAGCAATTATTACATAAACAACGGCAGGTAAAAACTCCCCTTTAAGAGGGAAGAAACCTGGACCAGGACCTGGTTCATAAGGGGGAAGAAACCTGGACCAGGACCTGGATCATAAGGGGGAAGAAACCTGGACCAGGACCTGGTTCATAAGGGGGGACCCTCCTGCTGAACACCAGCCGGGTAGAACAGGAAGTAGAGAGAGAATAGAGACAGAGACACACATACAATAGTATAATTATCTATCAGCAGCAGAACTAAGACTTCTATGTACATATAACACATGACATATGATATAACATATGACATTAAATGTCAGGTTTAAACTTAAACTTAAACATTTATTAAATACACAATAAGGAAGTAAAAGACCAAGTCAGCCAGTTTTCATTCTTCACGTCGGAGGATGGACAGAGAACTCAGCCACATCTCCGCTGTTCTCTGCTGTGCTGCTTTCGTTTTTATTGAAAATAAGGAGGTCACAAATGACATGAAGATAAGCAGCAAGTACAAGATATATTCTGACATGTACAATCATCCTATAAGATGAGCAGTATACAGTACGTAAAATAACAATGACATAAAACAAAGAGGGTGTTAAAGTTCAACTCTATCAGACACAGACACACCGTCAAAGGTACAAGACAGGATACAATAGTAAAATTATCTATCAGCAGCAGAACTAAGACTTCTATGTACATATGGGTGATATTTGTGGATTGTTGATGATCCACATATATGAGGGTCATCGTAGCTGTTTTAGGATTTATTGATCACAAAAAGAAGAACGGCCCTGAGACACAATGGTTTCCTGTCCAGAGTGAACTGGACCTCAAACACTAAACTGGGTTCTGGTCCAGGAAAACTTTCTGACCCGGGACAGAATAAAGGTGTGATGGTAAGAAACTCAAAGAGGTGGTATTAATTCAGATGATAGATGATTTTTAATTTAATAATGCAACAAAGTCTGAGGAGCAGAATCATTTTGTGTCATCAGTTCAGAATTAGTCATCTAAAGCTCTTTTAAACTTCTTATTTTACTTTTTTTTAAAGATTCTTCCTAGCTGTTCTATTCTTTTCTATTCAATTCTAGAATAGAATAGAATAGAATAGAATACAATAGAATAGAATAGAATACCATCCCGTCTGTGCAACAATCCAGAGACAGAAAATAAAAGCAGCTAAAAACAAAAAACAGGTATAAAACAAGCAGAAACCCATCACTCACAAACAACTGTTGTGGAAAATATTTCATTTAAATAATTACGGTACAGGAGAGCTCCGTTTAATGTAGTTTATTAAGCTGCACAGCTGAGAATCACACAGTTGCAATAAGTCTGCAGAGTGAATCTGCCTTGACACACAGATCTTATGCACTTGCATGTCCTTGTACACAAACAGGGATTGTTTTCTCCCTGCCAGAATAGTTCCCTCCTTACTTCTTATCTCCAGCAACTGCCGGAGACTTATGATTACTTTCTGTGAGAACCATCCTCCACCAGCATGCAAGTGAGAAACCAGACAGAGTGAAAAGTATTGAATGAACAATGAACAATGAACAAGCAACATATAATAGCAAAAGACACTATAATAACTAACTTAAGAAACTATATTTCTCAATTTCCCTTACACAACACATTCTGTTGCTGCACTGATCCCTTAAAACATATTGCACATCAGATGTCTTTTTCAGTATTGAGTCTGGTGACTGGTTGGATAAAATAAAAGCTCTTGAATCTGTTTGTCCTTGTTTTAATTGTTCTTTAGTTGTTGTTCTGTTTAATTGGACCATCTGCCTGATGCAACAGTTCAAACAGAGAGTGTCGGGGTGACAGTTGTCTTTAATCATGCTGATGTGCCTTTTTGAGGCAGTGGGAACCGTGTAGTCCTGCTAGAGTTTGGAGAGGACAGCCGATGATCTTCTGAGCCGTTTCAACGTCTCTCTGGAGCACTTGATTGGTGAAGTTTAAAGTGTCATTTGTATTGAGCAGGAAAAAAACTTTTTTTTATTTTATATTTACGTCATTTTTCAGAGAATGTGGTTTTATGTTTATTTTCATTATTTTTGTTTTCATTGAACCACAAATTATTTCGATACCAGAATCATAAAATGCATAAATAATCTTTAAATAAAGAACCTGCACTTCTGGCTACTCTGTAAACCTGTAAATAAATCTTATTCTGTCATGATTGTCAAGGTAACCATTCTTGTAACCAGTCTTTTAATCATTAAACTCAGCTTTGTCCATTTACAGAGTGTTCATAAAAGTATTTGATAACAATAATCCATTTCAACTATTCTCTATGACAAAATTGTGATGGAAAGAAACCCCCAAAATACAACATTTATAATCACGTCTTATTTCTAACCACCTAAATGACAAACAGAGAAGAGTACATTTGGTCTGGAAGCAGGTTCTAGTTGAGCAGGTTTTCGTTTTGGGAAAGAAAGTCAAAGAAACTGGGACTGAACCAAGAGGAAGCAGCTACTCTTATAAAGGTTGAAACAACATTAAATGAAATGACAACAATGTGTTTATGCTCAGCTGGTGTAAAAACAATCTCATGTAACTTCAAGATGATGTGAATAGTCTCAGTGGACAAACACAATTTATTATGTTAACTTCTTGGAAAAAGCAAAAACTAAACTAAACAATAAAAAAAAAAAATCATAATTATTAGAAAACTTGATTTGTGAATGTGAACTTAAGGTAGACGCCAGACATGCAACGGTTGTTTTTCTTACAAGGAAATAATCACACCCTGATTTTTTTTTCCTTTTGCTATTTTTAAACTTTGTGACCATGACTTTATCATCTACAAACAAGCAAAATACAAAGAGAAAACATTTTCATTAAGAGAGGAGGCCCTGATTTTAATACACCATCAGGTTATTTATGTGTTTATTTTGTTTATGCAGATGGATCATTGTGTACTACAATGAGTACAAACTAACATGAAGTATGCAGTTTTGAAAATTGGCTGATGTTTTTTTTTCACATTTTGTTTAATACGGTGAACTACTTCAAAGCAGTCTTTGGGGAAGATGGAAAGTAATATGTGATCCATTAATCTGGAAAACTGCTTCTACAACTTACGAGAAAGCTCTTTGTAAAGTTGTATATTGAAGCACAACAAGAACCACCTTTATTTTGATTTCGTCCCTGTAGTCTGGATATGTAATGTTATTTCTACTATAGATTGACCTGCTCCAAAACAGTCTAAAAGAGTTTGTACCTGATCTTACTGATTCAGGCAACAGCCCAAACTTTTGGTACCCAACTCACTTAATGATACAAAATTACAGAGAAAAGTAAATAAAACCACAAATTTTAAGACATGGCCATGTTCATAATTAATTATGAGAAAAGGTGGTAGAGGTTGAACATCTTGAGCTTCACAACACATCAATTCAGCTACAGGATATTATTTCACCATTTCTATGTATGTTCTTCATATTTCAGTTTGATTTTATTTAAATTAAGCAATGAAATGGGACTCTACATGAGGAAGCCTGTAGGAACTTCATGGATTCAAAAGCTGCTTTACACATGTCAGGCGTTAAGTTTCAACAGCAGTAAGAAGCCCAACACTGATTTGAAGGGAAAAATGTCATAATATCATATAACATGAACTCTGGACTTGAACACAATTCCTCCATTACCTGGAGCTTTTGTTGTTGTGCATTCCCTTTGTCAAACAGAAAGATAATAATTATAAGATTATACAAAATCCGAAAAAGTTTATATAAAAGTTTATATATATATATATATATATATATATATATATAAAATTCTGATTTTGCAAAATAATGTTAATATTGGGACCTTGTCTAAGATTGTATAACTGTCCAAAACAGAGTGAAACTTTTCTTTTTCACATTTTAACAAAGATAATCACAAACACAAAAAAAACCTGTCTATTATTTATTCTTTATTTTCTATGTCTTAATCTATTCCATGTTTGAGCAGTTAACGTATCATAGTTTTTCAACTGGACCAGGTCTGAGAAAGTTAAACTCACCAAAGAAAATATATTCAATACATATTTGATACTATTACATAAAAGTCTCTTTTCAATGTCACATCTATTTCCTTTATCTCACAACTGACGGAGACTCAAAAGTAAAAACTTGCTCAAAAACAAACAAAAAAACAAAAACGTTCCAAAATGTTAATCAGCGTTCTGCAGAAACAACAGGACATCACGTGAGACCCAGAAGAGTCGATATCAGTCTGTTTGAATATGTGCATTCTCATAAATATGATTGATTGTGTTTGTATATGTGTGAATGAGAAACATAGAGATGACTTAACTGAATAAAAACCTAGAAGGTGTTTTAGTTGCGCGGAGACTGGTCAGCTGGTGGTACCGAGTCCAAACCAGACATGTGAAATGACTTTCAGTAATTACACCGCCCTCTGCTGGAATAAACTGGACTTAAATTTGGTCCAAATGTAGCAATATTAAAAAAACAAATAAAAGACTTAACTTAAAAAAACGAAATTATTTTGATTAATATACATCTGGATTTAAATTATAGATATTATTAGAAACATGTGGCAACACTTTTCTTATTGCATTATTTTCTGTTTTTGTTTTTTTTTTCTGCTGTTTTTACACTCCAAGTGTGAAAAGGCTGATTAAAGTGTCATCTCTGTGTCTGTTTAAGGTTGTTGCAACACATTGCGAGGCGGATCGTGATCATTAGAAGTGTATATTTAATATTTTTATGTAAAGGACTTTGAATTGTCATGTACGTGAAATGTGCCATACAAATAAACTTGCCTTACCTTGTGCGTGACTACTATCACTATTATATTGACAAAATACAATTTCAAAAAGGACTTGCAGGGAATGCAGCAGGGAAAAGAAAATGAAAATGGAAAACAGAATTATCTTTTTCAATTCAATTTTATTTATATAGCGTCTATTACAACACAAGTTGTCTCTAGGCGCTTTCTACAGACCCAGAACATGACCCCCGAGCAATTATTACATAAACAGCGGCAGGTAAAAACTCCCCTAGTGGAAGAAAAACCTTAAGTCATACAGTGGGAAGGAAAAACTCCCCTTTAAAAGGGAAGAAACCTTGAGCAGGACCTGGCTCATGAGGGGGGACCCTCCTGCCGAAGGCCAGCCGGGTAGAGCAAGAAGTAAAGAAAGAATAGAGACATAGAGACACCGTCAAAGGTACAAGACAGGATACAATAGTAACTATCATCAGTAGTCCAATTAGACGTCTGTGTATATTGGTAATATATGGATAGACGGTGATCCAAGGGGATGAGGACTGCAGGTGGGGATGTCAGCAAGTATCCAACAGACATCCACACAGACAGGTGAAGGCAGACACTGGGATGGTCAGAGGTGGAACTGCAGGTCAGCAAGCAGCTCCTGAGGCTCTGGTCCGCAGGACATGCAAAGAAGAGGAAAAGAAGGGCCAGACAAGCACAAAAAACTACAAGAACAATGGACCACAATTATGCTTATGGGATATTGTTAATAAATGATGCCTAATAAATGCCTTAATTGAAAACAACTTCTGACATAGGTTTTTAAATTCAGTTATTTAGTTCTCTGTTTGAAATTAAATGACATTATTTAGTAAAGAAATTATTATTAAAAGAGTTCTTTTTTTAAAAAAAGCTTGTAAAACTATTCATTAAGAAAACACTTCAAATTAGACACATATTTATGTTTCTATTAACTTATCTGCTATCCACTTTAGAATTGTACGTATTTTAACATTTAACCAAGGTTGGGCTGGATTGTCGAGACACAGGAGTAAAACAAAAACGTAGTCAAACAAGTTCTCTTGTTGGTTGTCGTTCAAGTTTGAACACACCTTGAATACAAGATGAAATAGAAAGCATTAAACTTCTCTGGAGTTAAAAAAAAAAAAAAAAAAAGCAGAATGCAGAACGCCGCTTTGGCGGTTGCTGAAGCAAAGACCAGAAAAAAAAACAAGAAATGACAAAAGAAACTGCAAATGACAGAATTCATAAAGTCAAAGAACTGCCCTCTTAAACTGGACATTTTTTTCTTTCTTCTTTTGTTTTATTTTGTGTTATCTGTAAGGTCTCATTTCAACACTTCCGGAAATGCAAAGTTGACACGACTTGGCAAGTTTCTTTGTCAACAAGATTACATCATTTTTTCCTGGCATCTGCGTCTGCTTAGTTTCACCTTCAGATGACTTAAACCATTTAAAACACTTGGTGAGATGTTATCTCAGGCCACAAGTTCCTACAGGCTTCCTCATGTAGAGTCCCATTTCATTGCTTAATTTAAATAAAATCAAACTGAAATATGAAGAACATGCATAGAAATGGTGGAATAATATCCTGTAGCTGAATTGATGTGTTGTTAAGCTCAAGATGTTCAACTTCCACCACCTTTTCTTCTTCTCCCATGATAGAAAACTCATTGCCTTAATCCTGACTCTCCTAAAAATCAATCATCTCCTTTGTCTAAAACATCAGTTAGACAACTGCAGCTCATCCAGAACTGCTCCAGTCCTCACTAAGACCAAAACAGTGGACCACATCAGTCCAGCTCTGAGGTCTTTACAGTGGCTGTCTGTCCGTCAGAGGACAGACTTTAAAGTCCTGATGCTGGTCTATAAAGCTCTGAATGGTCCATGACCAAAATACATCAGTGACCTCCTGACCCAGTAGGGTCATCTGGATCCGGTTTCGTATCGATTCCCTGGGTCAGAACCAGACATGGAGAAGAAGAATTCCTTCAGCTTCTCTGCTCCACATGTCTGGAACAAACCCCAAGAAAGTCTCAGATCAGCTGAAACACTCAGTTTATTTAAATCCAGGTTGAAGACTCACCTGTTCTCAGCTGCATTTGAATAAAGACACAAATCCAAAGTCCTGAAAGTGTCCAAAGTACCAATTGTCACAACTGTATAGTTACAATACATACGTATACACTACACATGCTGCACTTCTGGTGTGTGTGTGTGTGTGTGTGTGTGTGTGTGTGTGTGTGTGTGTGTGTGTGTGTGTGTGTGTGTGTGTGTGTGTGTGTGTGTGTGTGTGTGTGTGAAACTAACATCAACCGGCTTCATCCATCAACAGAACAAAGGTTGACAGCAAACAATCAATAGGACCAAATATGTAAATTATAACACAAATAACTTTAAAACAAACATATTGGATAGATATCTAAAAAGGAAAGTCTTTATATCACACCTTATATTTCTTTTTTACTAAAGGAAAAAACAAAAGGTTTGCCAAAACTAGAAACTGGATCCAGTTAACTTTTTTCATTTATTATGAAATGAAAGATGAATGAAACTGCATCCAGAGACAGGAGTAGTAGAAAAACACGCAGCAACAAATATTCAGTAGTTCGGCATCCATTTCTGCAATGTGCAGTGCAGAGAAACTGAAAGGCCTTCAGTGCTTAGATGTTAAAAAATAACAACTTTAAGTGACCAGATTTTATTCACCTCTCAAAACAAACACTTCTTCTGCGCAACAAAATTCAAGCCCAGATGTGACGTGATTTGAAGGATTTGCAGCAAAATGGAAAAGTGTTAACACTCTTTAAAAAGAAAAAAAAAGAATAAAAGAGCAAAAGCAGGAATCCATGTGTCACATCAGTTGTCCAGGTAAGTTAGTCAACCTGGTTTCAAATTCAAACATACAATCAGAGCAGATGATTTCCTACCACAGCTCGGTAGTAGCTACAAGCATCCAATACTGTAACATTTAAAGGGAAAGTTCAATATAAAGATCACTGCAGAGACTGGATGGGGACGTCTATACAGACTTATTTAAACTCTTTGTGTACACATACAAAGTAAAAATTACTGCAGTTATTCTGTAGGTTCTCTATCGTTTGTTGCTTTTTAAGGTTTAACGTGGGGTTTTTTTGTTATTTTTATTTTACTTCTTTATGTAACTTAAACTTACTGTTTGTCAAAAAAGGAATTATTATTAATTCTGTAATCATGAAGAACATTATTGTCTGTATAACAATTTTAATAATATAAATAATATTAATAATAATTTCACAGAAGCATCAGTAGATAGTAGTGTCCTTCTTAGAACATCCTCCTCAATGCTCCTGAAGGCCCTCAGGTTTCTTGGAGAGTAAAGGTGGCTCAGGCCTTTTCTTTTTTCTTTCAACATCTGTCTGCATATATATTAGTGGTTAGTACCAATATTTGGTTAAAACCTTTATCCATGATGTATATATGCAGTTTAATCTGGTAGCAGATGTTAGTTTTCCTAAATATTTTATTAACATTGGGAGCCTGTATTCTGACAGAGACGACTAAATCACCAGTGTGTGTGTGTGTGTGTGTGTGTGTGTGTGTGTGTTGTTATTTCAGAATTTGTCTGAGTGCATTAGAAAAAAAGAAAGAAGTGGTGTCCAGGGTGGAAGGTCCAAGCGTCCCCACTTTTCCCCTGTTGCTGAGATGTATTTTTTAGTTTAATGGCGTTCCTTTAATACGTGTGTGTGAGTGCATTAAAAAGAGAAATAAGTGGTGTCCAGGGTGGAAGGTCGCAGCATCCACAGCATCCCCACCTTTCCCAGATTGCTAAGATGTATTTTTTTAGTTTGATTGCGTTCCGTTAATAAGTGTGTCTAAGTGCATTAAAAAGAGAAAGAAGTGGTGTCCAGGGTGGAAGGTCCCAGCATCCACACCTATATGGTGCAATAGGGGCAAGTCTCTAATGCAAATTCCATTTTATGTCCTTTGTCCCAAATCTTGTCTTGTGTAATGAGTTCTGTGGAAAGTTTTGTATTGAATGGTTTGCAAGTTAGCATTTTTGGACATAAAATAAATATTTTTATAGATTTGAGTCCCGAATTCAGCATCAGGAGCAATAGAAAGATCATTTTACTACTTTGTTGATGGGAGAGATATAATTTCATCTGAACAAACTATTATTTAGTATATTTAAGAGAGAATTTTCATTTTTGGAGAGGTATCTAGATGTAGTTTTGTCAATCGAATAAAGATTTTAGCTTCAGTCAGTGATTTCAGCCATAGATATTCCAGAAACTGACTGTTCCTGATGCCATACTCCTGGAGCAGGTAGGAAAATTATGCCAGACTATTGGAGTCAAAGATCATTTAAGATGAGTGATCCAATTAGCACCCCGTAATGTGAAAGTTGATTGATTATTTTGTTGCTTAAGACGTCGGGGGTTGTTGGAGTGAGATTAGAAACAGAAAAGGGTGAATTTAGGTGTTAAGTCCTTGCTGGATTTGGGAGAAGTGAGATACCTGCTGTATTCATATGCTTTGTAAATCTTGAGTTTTGCTTTATTTCAGTTGTTGCAATTCTCTAAATATAAAATAATATAAATATAATGTATTTATAAATAAACTCAGATTTTTTTAAGAAGAGAAGAATTAAAGCGCCATCTAGTGGTATGATTATGTTCAATTGAAACTACTAACTTATGATGCAGTTGGATGTTGTACATGCAAACATTTCCATCCATCCATTATCTATACCCGCTTGTATCCGTCTCCGGGTCACGGGGGTCTGTCGGAGCCTATCCTGACACATAGTAGGCGAAAGGCAGGGGTCCACCCTGGACAGGTCGCCAGTCCATCGCAGGGCCACATACAAGACGGACAACCAATCACTCTCACATTCACACCTACGGGCAATTTAGATGTATCACTCAACCTACCCTGCATGTTTCTGGGCCGTGCTTGCTTGGGCTCCCTCCAGGTACTCCGGCTTCCGGAGTACCCGGAGTGAACCCACGCAAACACGGGGAGAACCTGCAAACTCCACACAGAAAGACCCAGGCCAGGAATCAAACCAGCAACCTTCTTGCTGTGAGAATGTGAGAATTGTGTCTGTGGATTGCCAATTGCATGTGTTTCTTTTATTTCTGGATCTGTCCACTGATGGGTTGAGTACTATATTAAAATCAGCGTCCTATTATCACTGGAGAGTTAGAAATATCTGAAATAGCTGAAAAGAAATTGTGAAAAAACAATGTCCCATCTATGTTGGGACCGTAAATATTACCAATTATTGTTCTGGCATTTCCTGACTGCAGTCTCAGTGCTCCAGTCTCATGTCTTTGTGCAGTTTTAGGCATTAACAGTCTCCATAGTGTCTACCAAAACCTGCTGGATGAAGATCCACACAACACCTCGATTCAGCTGTGGCACCAGGTTGAAGGTTGGTTTTGTGGTTGTTGTTATAAGTCCCTTTGAGAGTCGGGAATGTAAAGATTGTGTATTTCATACAGAATCAGTGTAGATAGATCAAAACACAGATTAGACATATGTTGGTTACACAGAAACACTAGAAGGATATAGACATAGTTATATAGATAGTTCTAATTAACATCAGACATAGAAGCTTACACATATAAATAGATAGATAAGCGGTTATTATGAGTGATGTTTTTATTGAACCTGTATTTACAAAGAATAGCTTCTTAATGGTAAGCCCTCAAATACAATGATGTCACTATAGAAGATGATATTACACATGTCATCCTTGATGTTCCTGATCCCTGTAGCACCCAACGCCTAGTTCATTATGATCGACTTATCTAAACTGTGTTGAAACTGCTTTTTGTTAATAAACACTTAGAAGCAGTTGCACAAGCACATCCCCCGACCTGTTTTCTAAGCAGGTCTCTTTACCCACACACCCATGACCCTCGGATGAACCAACAAACCCCAGATCATACGTTACCAAAACCCAGGACGTAATGTGTAATGCACCAGTCTCATGTGAAACAGACATCAGTCTGTAGTTGTAGAGAACATCTCATGGATGTAGCAGCACTATTTAAAGAACACGTGGAGTGGCTGTGGGGATTCAAGCAGTCATGCTTGATGGATAAGCACGTCTCCAAGCTTCTTCATTTTATTGTCCACTAAATGTCCTACTCGAGGACTGTGTCCTTGAAGCCTCGAGTAATGAACCGTTCTTTGAATCAAGTGTCAAAGCTTCATGAAAGGGTCGAGCTGCCATCACTAGTTGTTAGGCAGTTTATTGTGGTTCTCTTGTCAGTCCTAGTATCTCCTCCTCTCAGTCTCCAGTTGTCACTGATTTCAAAGGTAGCTGGTGATCAGAGTGGCTGCAGCTGCTCCACAGCTCCCCCTGCAGCTGAGCCCAAACCACACTCCATCACCGCAATCCTCAACTCCGAGTCTGCACAAGGAGACAACCTGGAGGAGGCGGGACACCGGCTTGACCTTAGTCCCAACCTCCTCCAGAGCAAATCTCACCGTGGTCTTCGTGATGTGGGAGGTCTGCCACACTTTTCTATGGGGATCCCTTATTTTTGCCACGAGACCTTTTCACCAGCTCAGAGACAACAGACTCAAGCTTGTGCTAAAAAATGCTGAAATACCACAGACAGGTGGGGTGCACAAACTTTGATGACGATATTTGTATTAGAAAGTCTTTACATAAAGAAACATTTAATTTTTGAAACAGATCAAAAAGCATTTTAGTTAAACTGTTGGGTAAGTTTCAGTTTTGTTTCAAAGTGTGCTGAACTTTAACAGATTGAGTTAAAATTAAATCTCATTTACTTGCTTGATGTATTCATGTGCAACCAATGCTGCTGATATTTCAGAAGTGGCGGTAGTAGTATTTTGATTAAATCCAACTATGTGGCACATGAGCTCCTTATTTACACACAGCAAATTATGCCAGAAAATCTGCAATGATTTTAAAGCTGTTTTTACATCTTCAGTTGGTAAATAGGAGGATGAAGCAGGAATTTACAAAACCAAGCCCTAATAAATAGCCCCTTTTACATTGGCGGATAACCTGCGTATAACTCTAGCATGTCACCTGTCCTTTTTGACTCATGTGAACGCGAACACGCCTCTGAGGTTACACTTAATGGCAGGTCAGGTGTAATGTGAACAGAACTAATGTAGACTTCACTCACTGTGATGCTGAGTGTTTTTTCTTCTGTACCACCAGAGGGCGGTACAGTTCTGACGTTTTCCAGCTGTGACAGAAATGAGATGTCAGGGCTTTTATACGCCTACAAACTATATTTATTTTCTTTATTGTTTCTATACAACAAATTGTTAGACAATTTGTTTTAAATGTAAAACTGAGATTCATCACTTATCTAGTTTTATTTGAGTGGAGAAGTTGTATCTATCAGAGGATTCAGATGTTAGTGCTTCCTCTTAATGTACTCGCAATCACATTAATCATACTTAGCTTATCCTATATACTAGTACTGCTACTACAACAAAAACTTTTTAAATTGAATCAAGTCAGCTACAGATCCGTGTTAATGCAGTATAGTAAATTTCCCAACAAATTTAGGTAAAAAAGGGAGAATTGTTTCACAAGACATTCAACACCAGTTATAAACATGCAGGCGTCTTTGTAGGAGGCGGAGATGAGGAGGAAACAACCAATCACATTATATATTGGCACCATTAATCTAAAACTGTATTCAGCTTTGGTTGGTTTTTGTGCACCTTAAAATAGTTGCTGGATTTATTTATCTAATTTAGACATGACTTACAAAATTAAATATAAATTTAAAAAAATTAAAAGATAATCCATATAAGTAAATATATTGCATATAGTCTTTATCCTGTATAGGATTTAAGCCAAATATATTCTCCCAGCAATTCTCATCGTAAAAATTGCAACTTAAATTTCATAAACTACCAGATTTATTTATTTTTATTTTACTTTTACTTTTAAAAAGTGTTTCACAAAAGAAGATAAAGCACAATATAATAAATAATATAATTTCAAAAAACCCATAACATGAAACATTAAAATGACAAAACTAATGAAATTAAATAAAAATAACGAAACTGTAAAAAGATAAAACTGATAAAATGAAATAAAACTAATAAAACTGTTGGGGTAAAATACTCAATCTGTGCCAAGGACAAGGAGATTAGATGCTTCTTCAGGAGATGTCAGGAGAAGTCATGTTAGCAGATCTTATGTTCAATCGATCCTAAATTAAACAGGAAGCCAGTGGAGAGAATTCAACACTGTTGCGATGTCGTCCCTCTTCTTCTTATCTGTTAAAAGTCAGGCAGCTGCAGACAGTGGACGAAAGTGTGGTCTACACCCAGATAAAGGGCATTGCAATAGTCAAGGTGAGATGTTTTATAAGCATGTATCACTCTCTGCAGGTCATCAAGAGGGAGAAAGGCCTCAACTTTTAAAATTAGCCTCAGCTTAAGAGACAACTTAACTACAGATGAAAACTGTTCTGCCAAGAGATTTAACAATGAATGAACATGGTGAGAGAAAAGACCAAGAGAGCATAGATCCAGCAGCCCAGAGGGACCGAACATAATCACTTCTGTTTTGCATTTATTTACACTTAAGAAGTTAAATGACAACCAGGATTTGATGTCTTTTAGACAGAGATTGTAGTTAACCCTTCATTTTTCAAATGTAAGGGCACATACAGCTGTACATCATCAGCATATTAAGAAAAGAGACATTGAGGAGCAACATATATAATGAAAGGAGTTTGAAGCCCAAAATTGAACCCTGTGGAACACCACGTATGATTAGTGCAGCAGTCCAAGATGAAAGATTCCCTAAGTGGACAGAAAAACACCCGCCTGACAAATAAGACCAAAACTATTTTAAAGCTGTTCCCTTGAGCCCTACATTGTTTTCCAAATGCGACAGCAAAAGTTGATGGTCAGCTGTGTCAAAGGCAGCTGTTTAATCTAAAAGAACTAGAACAGCACGTTCACCTGGTCCCACTGCCTGACTGACTACCAGTTTCCATATTATACACATATTTTTAGGCAGAGGTATGAGATCACCAATGCATCAGAAATGGCATGAGGAGAATGAAAGTAGAACATCTTCATTTCTTTTCTCTTTTTAAAAAAAAATATATTTCACTCATGAGTTTCTTCTTTGTGGTGTGGAAATCAAGCACGATAATCAGTCTGTACAGAACAAACTTTGTGAGGATTTGATGTACTGATGCTGTTTTCATGAAATGATTCATCAGACTTGAAGATCATTCAGCTTTTCTGTCAACATCTTTTTCTTTACCCCCAAAAAGACCAGCTGGTTGAATCATTTACACATCTAGGTATCACTTTAAACACATTTAGTGTAGTATCGTGTCTGAAGCCTCGCTTCAACTTCCTGAAGTTGCCACTTGACGCAGAATTCAGGTAGAAGAGAAGAAACCATACGCAGTTGTTCTGACTGAAGAAAATGTCATAATTTATAAATATGACAACATATATATGGCAGGACTTTTGGTATGTACTATAAATGACTGGTCCAATAATGGTTCAGCCCAGTGTGGGTTTGCACTCAGTTACTGCCTTTGAAATGTGTGTGAATTGGCACAAAAATCAAAAGGTTTGCAGTATATTGACTTTAGTATATTAAGTGTAGTGATTTGGGAGTTTATTTTATACAAAAAGGTGGCTTATTTAGTAACAAATGAATATAGCATTACAAAATAACCTAGCTGATCAAAACAGTGCTGTTTTTTTTTTTTGTTTTCTTTTGTCATAGCAAAATTTTGCTCTGAAGTAGTGCTCACTCCAAATATTATAAAGCAATAAATGTTTTTTTCTCTCTTATAGTTTAAGAAAGAACGTCTTCACAAGAAAGACAGATGTCAGACGTGCTCCCAGACAGACAGACATTTGAATCAATCAATATCCTTGTCATTGAGTAAAGTCTACTTCAAGTTCACACGTTCTCAGGGGCGTCTGCAGCCGGCTGCTCATTTTGTCCAGGGGAACTCCACTGACCCCTGAGCCACAGCGAGGGATTGTCCTGATGCAAATCAGGAGGGGGAACCAATTCATCGCCGCACAATTCGATTAGACATCTGCATATTGAGCATCTGCACCCCACAAAAATCTGCCAATATCAGCCCTCCATCCCCCCACTGGCCCCCAGTGGAGTAAGCCCCCCATGACCCCGAGGGCAGCCCCTGTCCCTGCACCCCACCCATCTCCCTCGTCTCCTTCTCTTATCCTCTCCTGACCCTGTCAGTGCCGGCTACAATACCTGACCCCACCCAACCGACGACACAAGTGGAGTTCAAGGTAAACGTCCCTTTCTCTGCGTCCGTCTGCCCGGCCTGGTCTCCGTCCAGCCCTTGTCCAGTAATCACATGCACCGCTCTTTTTTCCTTTTTCCTTTTTTATACATACATTTCACAAAAACAGAGAGACAGATGCACTAACTGTTTTTCCACTGCAACCGTTTTTTTTTTTTGTTTGTTTTATTTTAAGAGGACATGTCTTAATGACCTTTCTAGAAAATTAAGGTGTCCTTTCTTTGGAGCATTGCCATTGTAATCAGCTCTCATTCAGATGTCTTTGCTACTCAAACAACTTCCCTCCTTTTTAAGTGCTTTTATTCATTATTCAGGGTCTTTTTCAGTGTTTGAAAGAGAGGGAAAGCATGTCAAGAAGTTTAAAACAACATTGTGCACTTTATCGAATGCAGTACAGTTAAGATGTGCCGTTTGCACCATAAAATGTACAAAATTCAGCAGATAACTTAAAAACCTCTGGTTGTTAAACAAGATACGCAGAAATCAGCATATAACTAATACAAGAGGGTCAAAAGTAAAAGTCAGAAATAAAATTAGATTAAACCAGGACATTTTGAGGTGTCTGCTTGATTTATTTCATTTGAATCATTTAGTATCCATCATTAAACCAAACGAATTACTGTGCTGAGGCTGTACATTTCAAATGTGTGACTAGTGGTGGGGACTTGAGATAATAATAGTACAATGCTGGTCTGGAAGTGAACCAGAGCACCAAAGCACTGAAACCCCATGCATGGAGCTTGTTTTGTGCATTAAACCTTGCCACAGTTGGGATTCTTTTATAACCTGCATGAGCTGGTTAAGGTTTTGCAGGTGAATCATTAATCTCCTAGCAACCGCAAAAATTTATTCTTGTTTACAGGAAAACTTTTTCATTGGCTCAAAATAACATCCAAGCTCAACAGAAAGGAGATTTCTAAGAGGGTTTTTCACTGAAGGCAGTGTTCTTTTGTTTCTGTGATATACCACATAAAGCAGCTATTTGGGGACGATGCTGCATTGCATCATCGAAACATTTAAGTTTAATTTGTCCGTTTCATCTATTTGATGACTGGAATGAATGACTGGAAGCAGAGGGAGCCTGCAGCCTTTATTTACGTAAATAAAATCCAGCAGCAAAATATTTGTAGTTTTTTTTTTTTTTTTTTTTAAGAGGTGAACTGACAACTTGGTCACTAATGAAGATTTTCACTAGGAACCTTTGATCCAGTCAGCCCACTCTGGGATATTCTCACTTAACTGTTGGTTAATGACAGCCTGCTAAGAGTTTATTAAAAAACGCTCAAAGGCAAACTCCTCTGATCTGATGAAACAAAACTGAGACCATTTGTCTAGAATTCCCATCAGTCTGTGGAGAAAACAGTCTTTAAAGCACAACATTCAGCATCCTTCATTGAACCAAACTTGCAACAATTATTTATTTATTTATAGCATTAGGTCACACATCAACAACTAAAACAAAACCTTCAGTAAAGTTTTAGTGGATTTAATGGCATTTAGGCAGGAGACTCAAAAACGTAACGATAGAAGAGAAAATGACCTAACAAAATATAAAGAAGTAAATCCTACGATGGTGTCGTAAAAGAGACGCCACCTCCACGCCGGTGGGAGGACCCACTAAGATAAAAAATGGCAAAATGTATTTTATGCTGCTTTAAAACCACGGCGATGCAAAATTCAGTTCACAACAAGTAAAGAAAGGCTGATTGGGGAAAGACAGATGCAGTTCAGAAATATTCTACCAAAGTTCTGGAGAGTCCAAGCCTGTCTGCATCTGAAACTGGTCAAGGACACATGATGGACTTGAAGATGGATGTGAAGGCACAATTCCCGAGACAACATGAGGCTGCCAAGGTTGGCAAAAGGTGCTTTAACCAAGAATTAAATGAATGATCTGGATATTTAAGTAACTGTAACAACTCAGTACGGACGACCTCTCCAAGACCCAACCACAGCTGGAGGCTCCAACACTCACGTGACCATGAAAGAGATGATGTGGGTGTAGAAAATGAAAGGTTAATAGTAATGCGTTTTTTTTTTGTTTGTTGTTGTTTGTTTGTTTTACATTTTATGAAATGAACGGCTCTATATTTCTTTCTCATTGTAGAGATTTGTGAGTAAAACAAAGGAACTGAATCTCTTTTAATAGCAAATCTGAAACAAGATGGAGAAAACCACTGAATTAGTCTTGGTGCTCAAATTACCTGAGAAATTAGTCAACAGTTAGTTTTAGTCAAAGGTTTCTGAAAATTCTGACAATTTTAGAAACAGGTATGCAGTAGTCAACTCTGAAAAACTGTGCAGTTCAAGATTCTGTTTTTTGGCAAACAAAACCTTAAAGTAGTGGATTAGGCTGTAGCAGCACCTCAGGGTGTGAGTGTAACTGCTGACACAGCAAGACCTCACCAACACTTCACCATGGCAAGTAAATGCAGAGATACTCTAATTTTCTACATTGAATTAGAGCTTTTTGCAGTGACATCATAGTCTGATAGATCAGAACCACATCTAGAAAGATATAAGGTCTGAAAAGGATCCATAGGGTCTCCCCATCCAAAGGGCCAAACGGTTGCTTACCAAACTGCCAATTTGGTTAGTTCTATGTCCAATCAAAGCAATGAACAACGTGACGTATTCAGAGCAATGGAAACGAGACGGGATAATAAACAGCAATAAATGTAATAAACAGTAGCCTTTTGTGTAGAAGAGCAAATTAAACGTTTGCCAGTCAGCAAAATAGCAAATACATCTACCTTGCAGAGGAATGATTTAGTGCCATCTTCTGTTCAATTTTCAAAGAAAAAGTCAGAATCTTTAACTGAAAGCTGACTGAAATGGCTGTTAACCCTCAGCTGTCGTCTGTTTTCATCCCGTTAAAGCCGCCCAGAAACTCTCTCTGAGGATAGACTGATTTGACTGGCCCCCAGGACTTTAGGGCATAGTTAATGAGCTCCAACACATGGTAGCTAGACGTACCTGCAAAACAAGTTAGAATTTACTAGTGGTACGTCTAGATTTATAGGCTTTGATAATATTTCACTCTAATAAAGGAAAAATCTTACAAGAAACTCTGATGTAGATGTAGGTGTCATCAGTTCATCCAGTCACATTGAGGAATCCTTAAGAAAATACCTTTATTCAGATGCTATTAAAAATGTTTTTGACATCGCTTATGGGTTTCTGGCCAGGATATGGCACTAGGTTGAAAAAAGGAGAAAAGAATAAAAGGGAATAAACCATTTAAGAGCCAGAGCCACTTTTCAACTCTGTATATTGTTTTCTTTCTAATAAGCTATGTTCTTTATCCCTGTCATTATGAATAAAACTCACATTAATAAGGGTAAAAATAGCTAGAAAGTAAGTGCATTCAGTGGATGATGTTTGCGATGAATGGACGCGCAAGATCATGCACATATGGTTGTGTAACTGTGCAGAAAAACAGCTGGCCTAACACTAACAAACATTGTTGGGTTGACTAAATTAAACCTGCTTCAGCTTCATGAAGAGGAAGAAACTGAGAAGAACCCAGGGTTTGGGAATGTACCTTGTTTGTGACCAGGTGACGTTCACGGACTGAGTTCCCGTAGCAGCAGAGTAGGTCATCAGAAAAAACATCCAGGATTTTTGGCTCACAAGTGAACTAACTTCTCCGTGTTCAACATCAAGTTAGTGAACCTGAAATCAAGCGTCTTTGTGTTTATTAAACTAACTTTCTTGTGTATCTCGGTTCTATAATCAGGTTTTTGTTTTAAAAAGGAAATGCCAAATACATCTTTCCTCACATTAGCATGTGCAGAAGTTTTGGAAAAGCACCTCTACTGAAAGAACGAGAAAGTCTAATATTATAGATTTGTTCAACCCCCAATCCTACATCACAGATGCGGCGTCTGCATGTGTTCCTCCTTGCTTCTTGTCTGATATGTGTGCTCCTGCTGACTTTGAACTTCGTCTCTCTTATTCTTGGCAGGAAGTGAATGTCAGCAGCTCTCGGTCATAAAACTGCTTTTGGTCGCGCTCCCAGAGTACGCTGGTCGGGAAAAGGACAGAGAATCTCTGTGCCACCTCGCGATGGCACGGGATGTGAGGAGATCACTGAGAATGTCAATAATTGCTCTAAGCGGGGATGAGCCGCCTCCTACTCTTAGTGCAGTAGGACGAGCCACCTATCAGCACAAGAAAAAAAAAATCAAAGTTATTTTTTTTCTTTTTATTAGTATTAAAAATACCTATAAAGATTAGTCTTCTCCTTTGGACTTAACAAGAACAGTGAAGGACTCTTCTTTAAAATGGCACCAAATTTAACTCAAGTCACCTTAAAATACTAGAAAACAACATGAAGAGAGATTTTAAAACCAAACCAACCCTTTTGGCAAATGAAACACAACTTTAAAAAAGAAACTGAGAATAAACTATGAGCTAACACCCACTGCAAAGCAGTAAATATCAATTTAATGATTAAACACCACAAAAAACATTGTAATAGTAAAAATATTGTCCTCTACATCATGGTACATTTCCCAGAGGCACTCTACAGCAGGACTAGTTTAGATTTATTAATAAGATTCGATGACACATTGAAACAACTCTGCAAAAAACATGTTCACCTGATCACATGATCACTTGACCATTTTAACTCTTTCTCCTTTTAAGAAATAAGGCCAAAATTGAGATATTTTGCAATGCACAGTGCTGCAAAAACAAGCACACCATACAAGACACAACCACTTCGTAGAAACTGTCAAACAGGAGGGATCCTTTTGCTGCCACGGGCACCTTGCAGTTATTGAGTCAGCCATAAACTCGTATTCGTGGGTCAAACGTGAGGTCATCTGTCTGACAACTAAAGCTTAGCTGAAACTAAGTCATGCAACAGGACAACAATCCCATACAGCAAATCTACAAGAGAATGACTGAAAAAGACAAGAATGACCCAAAGTCCAGATCTCACTTCACTTTAAATGCTGCAGAGCCGTGCACAAATAAATGCCTGCAAAACTCAATGGACTGAAGTAACGTTGGAGAGAAGAGTGCACAAAAATGAAGCTGCAAGGATGTGAGGGACTGATAGCATCACTTAGATAAAGATCACTAGAGGTGTTCCTGCATTTTTACTGTCCAGCAGCCATGAGGTTGTGGAGGAGGAGGCCGATATGGACGCTGTTGTCTCGCCCTCCCTGTGCCATCTGACCTCGATGTAGCTTCTGTTTTGGGGGGTGACAGATTAGTACTACAGATAGGTCTTGTTATGGAAATCCTTCAGATGAACATTAGGATTCATGGGATTCCATGAATCTTCATGCTCCTTGAGGAGTATTACACATATTACCAATTTGTTTGATAATTTCTTACTTTTACTTTCCATGGAGTCGTAATCAGAGACATCCCAAATCGGATTCCATCACCTCCGGTTTTCCTTGCTGATTTAAAACTTGCAGGACTGATTTCAACCCAAGTTCCTATTAAATATCTTAATAATGTTTTGTGTTTTAGTCAGCTTTGTAAATACACAATATGTTGTCGTTGCAGTGAGTTATTGTTTTAAACTCAGCCTCTCGTTTTTGTTTTTATTTCAGTTAAATTATTTATCTCTCAGTGCTAGTTTAAGTTACTCTGTTTGGTTTTGTTAACCACAATAACCTTCCTGACTCGTCATCCACAGCCACTCCCACTCCTACACAAGTACATTTTACGGAGACTCTTTAAAACTGTTACATTCTAGTATTAAAATATTTATAACTTACAAGGTAAATATACTGCTTCTGTAAAACCTGCTGTTAACAAACCTTAGTAACAAACATTTAGTGTGACCATACTTAACACAATATTGTAAATTGATATCCGACGTCATTGTTGGGCCAGTGGTCATTAGGATCCTTTGAAACATCCCCACTAAACAGGTTGTTTCTTTATTTACCCCCTTAAAAAGTTTCTAACTGTAAATGTGACTTACGCTTCGTATGAAAAAGGTGTCTTCTTGATGGGATGCTTTTATATTTTATTTTTGCATGTTTCAAAGAATTTAGTAAAAGCTAAAAAACTTCAAAAAAGAAAGAAAGTTTTGAGAAACTTCCATTTATGTGCAGGAATTCCTACAACTCCGCCTGGAAGAAGACAACTGCACTGATGTCATAGGATTGTAACAGAACAGACGTCAGTCAGGAGGAATAATTATTAATAAACTACACAAAATTCTTGTAAGAACCACTTTAATAAATAGGAAAGATTATATAGATGCATGACATATCATAACAAACATAAATTTCTATATGAAGTCTTAAAGATTACAACATTACAGTGAATACATGGATTTAAAATAACTTTATCATCACATAAAAACATGTCAAGGAGACAAAATATAACCTTTTACAAACTGTCAAACTTTAATTTCATAAACAAGTTTTTTCGATTCTTTTTTTTAAAAATCTAAATGTTAAACTAAACATCCTATTTTAGTTAAGGTTCGGTATCGTTGTTTAAAATATACACGGATTCACGATGGAGACCCGGGTTTTCCCTGGTCCGTGTAGGAAAACTGATTGAGTTGTCAAAATCGTTGTCGGCTCTTTTTATCCGCTATGGAAGTTGGGGCTCAGCGTTCCACCATCGGGATATATTTGTAGCTACAACACAATGTTCAAAAGCCTTTGTCCCTCATCCCATTGCCATGAGCAGTGTCTCAGGGCTTGTGGACAAAAGGTGTCAAACGGAGCGTTGGACTTGGCCTGCCATGTTGTCCTGAGGCTGCTCCTAATCCTATTAATATGAGACCCTGCAATCCCTTCATCCCTGCAACTATTAAAGTCTAAGGGGGACCACTGTGTTTACTATGTGCATGTGTGCGTGTCAGTGATTGTGTGTGTTCTCGTGGATGTAATTGCATTTAAGCGCCTTTTTATCGAGGTTGTCATAAAATGTTATCCACTGATGCGGCTCAAGGTTTGCTGTCTCTTCATTTCGTTATGGGGCAGGTGGACATTTCAATCTGCAGCCATTCACTGGTGCAAGACTCCAATACGACTTTATGTATTTTATCGTTCTGCTTAAGTTTCAATCTTAGTTGAAACAGTTTGAATGAAACAGATTTCTCATCTTAAAGTAAGAGTACTGCATTTGGAAGAATCATAAAGAGTAATTTTGAACGCTTTGAACACCAGTTCACCATCTAAATAATCCAACCACATCTGTTCAAAAACTTTTTTTTAAATACACTCACTGCAAAACCAGTGATAAACACATCCTATGCATTTTTATGTTGTGTTTTTTATGTTTATGTTTTTTTCATTGACACAGGTTGTACTTTGATTTTTTTTTTTAAATGTTAATTGATAAAGTACAGGGCAGCACGGTGGATTAGTGGTTAGCACTGTTGCCTCACAGCAAGAAGGTTCCCGGTTCGATTCCCGGTCCGGTGGGTCTTTCCGTGTGGAGTTTGCATGTTCTCCCCGTGCTTGCGTGGGTTCCCTCCGGGTACTCCGGCTTCCTCCCACAGTCCAAAAACATGCAGGGTAGGTTAATTGGTCATTTTAAAATTCTCCCTAGGTGTGAGTGTGATTGGTTGTTTGTATGTGGCCCTGGATAGACTGGCGACCTGTCCAGGGTGTACCCCTGCCTTTCGCCTGATATGCATCGGGATAGGCTCCGACAGACCCCCGTGACCCGGAAACGGATAAAGCAGGTATAGATAATGGATGGATGGATGATAAAGTACACTACTAAAATAACTGCAAAATAAACAACAATTACAGGTGACAAAAGCCAAAGTGTGTTTACAGGTGGCGAGAGATGAAAAAAGATGTGTGATGTTTTGTCTTCAGTCTCCAAAGCGCCCAGCAAAAGTTTCAGAACATTATATTTCACTTGGAGATTTCACCAGATTGTGTTTCTTTCTAAAACACAATGGTTTGAATAAGCCAGAAACAGAATATTATTATGAGATATGTTTTTGTTTTTCAATGTAGACCATGATTTTGTTTCCCACCTCTAAGAAATTTCTGAAGCAAAACAAGCCACCAATTTAAACAAAAGTTCAGTTCATTTCAATTCAACTGTTCCCCAAAAGTGAAATGATATAGTTCCAACTAAATTTAAAGTGTGTTATATCGCAGTTACCAAACCAAATTAAGGGTAGAAAGTACCAGGATGGATAGGAAAAGTACTGAAGTCTCTTAGATGACAATCGTGTGTACTTTTACAAACAACCTCCTCTAACCCGCAAATAATGACTTTTGCCTGTTTAAGCTGCTAATGCTCCATGTGCACTCATAAAAAGAGAAATTTGTATCACATGACACAAAGACGTAGGTTAAGATTTGTGAGTTTCACAAATGTCACTTGTGTGGGAGGTGTACATACGATAAAAGGTTCTTTTTAAAAAGATTATGAGCAATGTTTTTCCCACGCTGAGAGAAATTTTGATTCATTACTCGCTCCGGTTACTCTCATTGTCTCTGTGACGTTTTGAGCTTAAAATGACCGGAATGAAATGTTGTCAAATGGCCTTTTGTTTTCTGCGAGTATCGTTTATATGGGTAAAGTGCACACACAGGCCACACAGACAGACACACACATCCTGTCAATAGTCACATTTGCGTGTACATTGACCAGAGTCAATTGGCTGTCAAAATATGCATGATTAGACATCAGTAAGGTATAAGGTCTAACGCAGCCTCCAAAAGCCTGGACATTATGGGGGCCCCGCTCTTTGAATCCTGTGCCTCTTCTCACTCCCTTCAACCTCTACAACCCCCCTCCTTTTTCAACACACCACCCCAGTTCAATGTTAATGTCCAGTGGTGTCCACTCATCGAATGTCTCCCTCCAGAGCAAAAAAACCCAGGAGAAGAAAGGGCCAAAAAGAGAAAGAAATTCAAACTTTCCCTCCTTCTTTTCTCACCCTGGCCTCCTCTTGTGTGCTGTCCAGCTGGCTGTGACCCCTGAACCCCTGACCCTCACTCCTGACCCCTGGACCCGTTCCCACGCCACGCCTTTTTGTGTCCACCTTACCATGGCAACACCTTGGCCACCACTGCTGCCACGGTAACAGATGGACAGAGGCCTGGAAATAACTTCATTCAGAGGAGGGGAGAGAACTATGGACAATCTGCCCTAAACCCCCTCCACTCCACACTTTCAAACACATGCACATATTCCCCAAACCCAACTTTGACACCCCTCTTGCCACAGTCTAACACCCCAATCCCCGTGGATCCAGCTCCTCAGCAGGGGCCTCTGGATTTTGAGGCCTGATAGAGTCATAAACCCAGAAATCCCAGAGTCACACTGACATTTACACAGCACATACATGGAAATGAGAACGAGTTGCAGTTGTTGGCACAGAAAAGCGCATTTAGACACCCCAAAGTAAACCCCATATCCTATTTTACACCGCTGCTCTATGGTTTAGGGCGTAGGCTAACTTCTTTGGCATGCTGCAATTATCTTTCTGCTCCTTTTATTAGCCCTTTTGTTTTGCCACATCCTCAGATGTGAAGAGGGGCTTGGGGGAGAGTTGTAAAGACACAGAGCTGAGCAGCAGGGGGTCTGTTTGCCAACTCTGAGACAAACGACGAACTTAATAGAATGGCGGAGGAGCTCAATAAGGTGCAGCAGGAAAATGAACTGCAACAGTTTTGTGCTAATCAGTAACTAACTTCTAAACAAGGTTGTGTGTGTCTTGTCTTCCTTTGGAGGGAACATCTCTCAAGCAGAGACAGTGAATAGATTAAAGAGAATAGTTTACTCACTAGTGCTGGACAGGGAGGGTTTATGGTGTTGAAACACATGAGTCTTTGTGAAGCAGGATCTGGTTGTTTGGGTGTCATCTTGCTCTCCCAGCAGAGAGAAAACAAACAAGAAACAAGTAAACAAACAAAACGATAATTTCATGGTTGGCAAAATGTTCTTCAACTGTCCTGCATTTTTGAAATGGATAAATGAGGGATTTTTCATCATTTTTAATGAAAATCAGAAGAATATTATTTTGACTTTTTAAAAAAATCTTAGAAATGCCTCAAATGAGAGCATGCCTAATTAGTAAGATCGACTGGTCTGACTATCGAGCATTGGTGGGGGGGCACAAGCTCCCATCAAAAGACTGACCACTGAAGCAAAATCACACAAGCAAAGCCACTTATTCAATTTTTTCGCCCCCCCCCCTCCCCTTCCATCCCTGTATGCATCTGCATCCCACTATCTTTCCCTCTACTTTCACCCAATCCCACCGCCCTTCCTGTGTCCAACAACACCCCCACCCCACCTTCATTCTACTCTCTCCCCACTTTTTCTCCCACCCCTTCCCTATGCCTCTCGCCTAGTTCATTGTACCAAATGAGATTTTCTCCATTGAGGCCCAGTCTCTTAGGTAACCCCAGCACTGCATGAAATGAGGATAGGGAGAGAGCAAGAGACAAGGAATGAGAAAAGGGAGAGAGAGAGAGAGAGAGAGCAAGAGAGAGAGAGAGACAGAGAGAGAGAGAGAGAGAGAGAGGAAGGGAGATGGAGGGGGGGCGGGGAAATTGAGAGGACGAAGGAAATGTAAAGGCGGAGGGTGGGCACGGTGGAAAGGGTTGAAGAAGGAGAGGGACAAGGATGCAGGATCAGAGGAGGCAGAGGCACAGAGAGTGAAAGATGGAGAAGTAGGACAAGCGCGGTCAGACAGCAACAGCGATGCAGCTAAAATTCGACCTGGAACGGAGGAAAGACGCTTGGGAGGCGAGGATGTCGCACATGTAAGGATCAATGCTCTTTGCTTGAGAGGGACTTTATTTTCTGCTTTTTGCAATAATCATCTTCCAGATTTTAGGGCCTCAAAGGGTCTTGATATTTGCCACTACTGCACTGTTGCCATTCTTTTTTTTTTTTTTTTTAAATTTTGTTCAATTAGGCATTACATGTTCGCTTTTACGTTACAAAACTGGATAAATCCAGCATCCCTCAGTGGCATTTCTATCAGTAAGCACAAAGCAGAAAAGTTTAGGGTTTGAGGCCTCGTTTACCTGCAGGATGATCAGAGTTTGTCATGGACTTGAATGTTTTCTGCTTGGAGATTTTATCCGTAAAATAGACCGTAGTATTTTTTTTTTTTTGTGTAGTATATTTCTGCAGGTACTACTTGGTGCTGGTGAACTTCACTGGAAAGAACTATTAAAGGGAAAAGTTTTAATCATTAAGCTAAATTGGCTTTCATAAAAGACTTTATTTACTTCTGTTTTCTTTTCCTTCGAGGTTACTAACAACTTCAGTAGAAAAAACATCTGTGAATTACAAGACTTTAGATAAATGTTTAATGGTTGTTTTGCTTACTCTTTTTAAGCTATATAGTTGGTTTTCAGGCTTTACAATTGAACTCCAAACTCCAGGCTGCAAGGAACAGACTTTCTGAAACGCTGCCGTCCTTTGTGACCGTGCTACTCTGCACCTCAATGGTGGGCACACAGCACATGGGGATCCCATGAATAGGCCAGGCCTCAGCAAAGACCACATCATTTGGATAAAAACAGGGTCCTACAGAACGAGAGAATGCCTCACACAGCCCACAGAGATAAAGAGAAAACACTGAGTTCAGCAAATCAGCTTAAAAGGGAATCACAGCTTTACTTTTTGATTTTCCCAGACCCCTTTCCTTTACTCCACCCTCCCGCCTCTAACTCAGTGAAATTTACAACCACTGTTGCATATGTGTGTGATAATAATGCGCTCCACTGCTGTGCTAAGTTATCATCTCAGCCTTTTGTCCTCTTTGATCTGTGTGACCGTTGGAGGACCCACTAGTTCCTTTGTACAAGGTCACAGCGCCTGCTCCTTTAGGACGGGCCTGCCCCCAGGTGGTGACCCCTTCGTTAATCATGGTGACACCAGCACAGAAGACATGCATGAGTTAGAACTACCTCCATCTCTCATCTTTTTTTTGTCCCTTTCTGCCACTTATGTCTGTTTACGTTTCCCAGTCATTTCCATTTTTGACCAGAAGCCTGCAGTCAAACTGTCTTTTGAAACTTTGCCTCCTCAATGGAAGAAGATATATTTGAATGGAGTCAACGCATTCACACTCTGAGTTTAGCGGTTTAAGCCATGAGCAGCGCCGCATCCCCTTTCAGATTTCAGAGGAAAGCACCTGATGACCCTCAGCCCACCAGCGAGAGGAATGGGTGTCCGGAGCTGATTGTCCAAACGCAATTCTTGCGTCTGCCTTTATGAAACCAGGAGTTGTGGATGGACATCACGCCCCTGACCTCTGAAAATCAGCGAGGGACAGACCACCATGGACGCGGATCAAACCTGGTGGCTCTGTGGGTGGATGAGCAAGACACACAGAAAGGCAAACATAGAGAGATTGAATGAGGGTGTGTGTGTGTTTATGTAAATGTAAAGCCTCTCAGAATCTCCCTTGACATTTCTGGTAATTAGCTCAACTTTTCTTTTTTTTTTTTTACTCCAAATAAGACCAGAGCACTTTTTTGGAACACGATAAACGTTTTCTGTGTTAATTTTTTTTTTTTTTTTTAATTTCATAGACTGATACAATTTGAAATGTAATGTTCAGATCTGTCTTGGTGACTCGTTTAAAGCAAACAGAGTTTAACAATCAACTGATCTTTGTAGAGTTAGAGGTTTTTTTACTCCTATAATACAGGTGCAAAGTCTAAGTGCTTGTACAAGTCTGTTTTTACAGTTCAGGACATTCCAGTTTTGGAAGAAAAGTTTGTCTGTGGTGCTGAAAAGTTGAACGTGTCCGGTTCACACTTCATCAGTAGAGTCTAGAGAGGGTCCTGCTAAATTTGTATTGAAAGGGGAAAGAGTGACAGATAAAAAGAATGAATGAGGTGTGTGTGTGTGTGTGTGTGTGTGTGTGTGTGTGTGTGTGTGTGTGTGTGTGTGTGTGTGTGTGTGTGTGTTCCCCCTCTCTATGTTTTCCCCTGTGAATTTGCTTCTGTGTGATTCTTTTTTTCTTTCCTGTGTATGACAAAGTTCAGGGGGGCAGACTTGGAGAAAGAAAAGAGAAAATGAGAGCAAGTGAAGGATTTGAATGAGCTGGAAGGAGAGGGAGAGAGACGGTGTGCAGGTTGAAAGGGAAGCCAGCGATCTGACGGAGAGAATGAGGAGGAAGGACATTTTTTTTTTTTTTTTTTGGAGGGAAAAGATGATGAGACACCTTGAAGTTTGTGTGGCCAGATTGTCTGCTGCTTCACAGCACGAGTGGCGTAAATTGGCGAGATTTATAGATCGAAGCTGCAGGAAGCGACAACCAGGTCTGGGAGATATGTGTGGAGAAAGAGAAAGAGTGAGAGCGGGAGAGTGAGAGGGCAAGAGGGAGATCAAGAGGAAGGCTGCATTAATATGCTAATGTCCTGAGTGAATACACAACAGGCCCACTGACCAGGCTAATCACTAGTGGACACACACTGGGGATAATCCCTCAAACAGCACTAACACACACATACGCAGTCACGCACATGCAGCTCCAGCACAGGTTGAAATATCTGGACAGACACATGCTTCCTTGATTATTCATCAGCACCGGTTTGAAATGCAACTCTGTGCAATTTTCAGGTTTCATTTTAATTATTTATTATCATATTTAGCTTAAGATTGATGTCACAGTCTAATATAGGCATTAAACATTATGACAGCTGGATGTTTCCAAACAAAGACATAAATAAAAAGGCAGAATAGTCTGAATGACCTGTATTTGTCAATAACTTCTGTAAAATAAACCTTGAGCTTACTTGCTGTAGAAACTCAAAAACACACACTAAACATAAAAAAGGGAATAAGCCTGTTGGTTCAGTTATCACACAGCAATCGAGCGTAACATTACATATAGTGATTTCAGATAAATTCATGCTTCAGTTTCGCCTGAAGGCAAACACATAATTTATTCAAAGCCTTAGAGTGCAGTTGTACAAAACCAAATGATTAAAACTATAACTGTACTCATATTAACTGTACAAAAATAAGTTCAGCACTTGAAATAAATCTGATCTAGCGACTTCTTTCTTTGTCATTGTACAAGTGCGACTCCAGTGTTCCCAGATGTGGTTTCTGTATGTCTCTCGATCTTCTCATGTCATGCCAGGAATCTACTGCTGTCATGTTAACAAAATACATCCAAAACACAAATAATAAAAACAATACAACTGTTTTGGTGTTTTGCTGTGTTTATTCAGTTGGAGGTATTTTCAGGAAACTTGCGAATCCAAACGCTGCTTTCTGAGATTCTGAAAAAGTACTTTTTACTTTGAAAGGTTTGAAATTATGAATTATGAAAACCAATGACCGCAGCTAACATCTATTGTCATTCTTAGTTATGCATAAGTTGTATAAGATACAAAAATAAAAGGATAAATCAGTTGAGATTAATAACTAAGTCATAGAAATTTAATTTGAAATTTCCAACCTTTCCTTCCCAGTGACTTAGTCTATTTAACTATTTAAATTCCAGAAAATTTGGGAGATTAATAAAATTTAAAATGAATTAGTATTAATTAAAAAGATTAATAGAAAAATATTTTATTTTGACAAACATAAATTGAACAAAATAAAAGCAGATTCATTATCTTTATCACTTCCAACAGATAAATAATATCGGCGTAAAGGGTTACCTCAAAAAATGCTATATAAAATGAGCAATATATAATAAAACAAAGAAAAAAATCAATGTAGCTTTTAAATTGTTAGTAAGTGTTTTTTGTAATGCCATTTTAGTCCCCTCAGTGTCATAAAGCATCAAAACCATAGTTGGGACAAAAATGAAAGTAAATAAAAGAGCCAAGAAATGCAAACTACCTGATCTTGGATAAAATATTTATGTTAAAGACTTTTTAAAACAGGACAGATGAGCGAACCTTTATATGCACCATATGACCAAAAGAGGGCGAGATTTATTTGCTGATTGTGAAACAATAACTTTGGTCAAACTATTTTAACAGATAATATATTTTTACGTACTTTTTTTAGTGTGAACAAATACAAAACTTTGAGAGCCAAAGATTTTTCTAGGCAGACACGTATGATATATAGTTGAACCCTTTAAAATAAAGATGACATAAAAGAAAAAAAAATCAAATCTAATTAATGTAGTGTAGCTGCATAAGAATGGTATTATTACAATTGATCATTTAAACTATTACTATATTACTATTAATATACTATTATATACAGAGTGGTTATCAATAAAGTATTTTTCAATAGATATATGTGTTAGGAATAATAATAATAATAATAATAATAATAATAATAATTATAATAATAATAATTATAATAATTATAATAATAATAGTATTCCCGCAGTAATCCCATGTGCTTTTTGTAAAAAAGAAAAGATCAGTTTTGGGCAAACAGAACTCATACTGGATGGTTCCAGATTCAATACACAACACATTCATACACAATCTAGCTCAGTGTCTTATTGTAAAAGCTATTCTAATTTTTTTTCTTTTTTTTTTAATTACTTTTAATAAGTGTTCTCTTTTCGCATCATAATTTTATGCAGGGATCTATCTAAAGGTGTACCCCGATTTTCATCCAAAGACAGCTGGCATGCATGGATAGATTTTTATCAGTAAAAATTCAGACTCTCCCCATCGCACTTCAGCTGAAAGAGCCAATTCAAAACGTCTTCCAGATAACAGATGACAAAAAGCAATAAAAGCGTCTAAAAAAATGGAAAAACTTCAAATAATTTTTAAAAGAGTTAAAGAAGATAAAGAACTCATATCAACAGTAAACCTGAGAAAAAAGTAAAGAATGCTTTTCCCAGTGACTTACTGAAAAAATATATTTTAAAAAATGGACTTTGAGATCACGCCTTTTTGTAGCAATTGCAGTTATTACCACATACTTAAACAACTTTGTGACTGCTGCACAGAATTTTCTGAGGTCTGAATCAAATGTCTTTTAAGAAAACTTAGTCAAAATATCACTTATACACAATTTAAAAGCTTCCTTTTCAACCACGTTGTTACAACTCTGTCAATAGCAGCTCATTTGAGGGGGTGGAGTCAACCTCATGAATGTATGAATATTTATATAACATCTATTATAATACAAATTGTCTCTAGGCGCTTTCTAGAGACCCAAAGTACAACCCCAAAGGAATTATTAGACAAACAATGAGTGAAAATAGAAAAGGAAAGCTGGAAAATTCTACTCTGATGTGGATAGAGCTCGGCAAACAATATCTTTTATTGATTAATCCGGACATATAGTTTATGCCAATGATTGAAAAAAGAAAAATTGACCTTCACTTTAATTTATATATATATATATATATATATATATATATATATATATATATATATATATATATTTCAATTTCAATTTCAATTTCAATTTTATTTATATAGCGTCTATTACAACACAAGTTGTCTCTAGGCGCTTTCCAGAGACCCAGAACATGACCCCCGAGCAATTATTACATAAACAGCGGCAGGTAAAAACTCCCCTAGTGGAAGAAAAACCTTAAGCCAAACAGTGGCAAGGAAAAACTCCCCTTTAAGAGGGAAGAAACCTTGAGCAGGACCTGGCTCATGAGGGGGGACCCTCCTGCCGAAGGCCAGCCGGGTAGAGCAAGAAATAAGAAAGAATAGAGACATAGAGACACCGTCAAAGGTACAAGATAGGATACATTAGTAACTGTCCTTGGTAGTCCAATTAGACTTCTGTGAATATGGGTGATATATAGATAGACGGTGATAGAAGGGGATGAGGACTGCAGGTCGGGGTGTCAGCAAGCATCCAAAAGACATCCACACAGACAGGTGAAGGCAGACACTGGGATGGTCAGAGGTGGAACTGCAGGTCAGCAAGCAGCTCCCGAGGCTCTGGTCCGCAGGACATGCAAAGAAGAGGAAAAGAAGGGCCAGACAAGCACAAAAAACTACCAGAACAATGGACCACAATTAAGTTTATGGGATATTGTTAATAAATGAGGGTTGAGGTGAAGAAGAGACAGAGACGGCAAAGAGAAACAGAGAAGGTGAAAGGCACCACTCAGTGGATCATGTTGGTGCCCCCCCTGCAGCATAGGCCTATAACAGCATATCTACACCGAAGCTATGTTTAAGATGAGCTGCTCTAATCTGGTCCTGTAACTGCAGCTTTGACTACTGGCCCTGACACATTAAGATACTAAATGTACACTAACTATATGCTTTATTAAACAGAAATGTTTTAAGTTTAGTTTTAAAGGTGGAGGTGGTATCAGCCTCCTTAACCCAAACTGGAAGTTGGTTCCAGAGTGATGGTGCCTGATAACAGAAAGCCCGTCCTCCAAATCTACATTTCGATACTCTAGGAACTACGAGTAAACCTGCACCCTGAGAACGGAGAGCTCTATTAGGAACGTACGGTTCTATAAGGTCTTGCAAATATCGCGGCGCTAGGCCATTTTGGACTTTATATGCCAGTAATAAAATTTTGAATTGGATTCTAAATTTTACAGGGAGCCAATGGAGGGAAGCTAAAACTGGAGAGACGTGGTCTCTCTTGTTGATTCCTGTCAGCACTCGCGCTGCTGCATTTTGGATCAGCTGGAGGCTTTTAAGAGAATTACTTGGACATCCAGCCAACAACACGTTACAGTAATCTAGTCTAGAAGATACGAACGCATGAATTAGTTTTTCGGCATCACTCTGCGAGAGGATGCTCCTGATCTTTGCGATATTACGGAGGTGGAAAAACGCAGTTTTACAAACCTGATTAATATGCTGTTTAAATGACAAATCCTGATCGAATATAACGCCAAGGTTTCGCACAGTTTTACTGGAGGCCATCGCAAGACCATCTAATCCCTTCCTAAGCTGTTTGGGACCACAAACAACAACTTCTGTTTTATCAGAATTTAGTAGCAAAAAATTTCTGGACATCCAGTCCTTGATGTCCTTAAGACACATCTGAAGTTTGTCTAATGGTTCTGTTTCATCTGGCTTCATAGACAGATACAGCTGCGTATCATCAGCATAACAATGAAAATTAATGCCGTGGTTCCGGATAATACTTCCCAAGGGCTGCATGTATAAACTGAACAGGATTGGCCCTAGCACTGAACCCTGCGGGACACCATAGCAGACCCTCGTCTGTACGGAAGAAACCTCATGAACATGAACAAACTGGAATCTATCAGACAGATATGATTTAAACCAATCTAGAGCTGTCCCTTTAATCCCAACAACATACTCTAGCCTCTGCAGTAAAATGCTGTGATCTATAGTATCAAAAGCAGCGCTGAGGTCCAGCAGAACCAGTATGGACACTAACCCATTATCTGAGGCCATAAGAAGGTCATTCGAGACTCGAACCAGTGCTGTTTCTGTGCTATGATGCATTCTGAACCCTGACTGAAAAATTTCAAATAGATCATTTCTATACAAATGCTCACACAGCTGGCTTGCAACTACCCTTTCCAGAATTTTAGAGATAAATGGAAGGTTGGAAATTGGTCTATAGTTAGCTAAAATGTCTGGGTCAAGAGAGGGTTTTTTAAGTAATGGTTTGATTACTGCGACTTTAAAAGCCTGTGGTACATATCCTAAGACTAGGGACAAGTTGATCTGTTTCAGTACCGTCGGTCCAATCAGAGAGAAAACATTTTTGAGTAGTCGAGTAGGGATTGGGTCTAACAGACACGTGGATGATTTAGATCCATTGACGACTGAGGTCAGCTCAGGGAGGTCTACAGGAACAAAACAGTCTAGAGTCAGGTCGGAGCATAAGGGAGTCGCCGAGGTTGAAGAAATTCCCACAGCCACTGCCGGGAGGGCCTGGCCGATTTCTTCTCTAATTCTGACAATTTTATTGCTAAAGAAGCTCATAAAGTCTTCACTACTGAGAGCTGCAGGGATGCACGGCTCAACAGAGTTGTGGCTCTTTGTCAGCCTGGCTACAGTGCTGAACAGAAAACGTGGGTTATTTTTATTATCCTCTATTAACACTGAATAATAGGCTGTTCTAGCTTTGCGAAGCGCTTTTTTATACACTATTAGACTATCTTTCCATGCATAATAAATATCTACAGACCTACTAGAGTACCACTTTCTTTCCATTTTACGCATATACGTATATATATATATATATATATATATATATATACCTACACACACACACGATACCACCACTGCTTGTCTACAGTTGTATTTAGTCTGTTGCATCTAATTGTAGCGGCACAAATAGATTTATTTCAGCAATGAGTTGGACAATTGTGTTGCACTTACTGTGATCTGCACAAGACACCAGAACCCTTAAAACACCCAGGAAAACACTAACACCAACAGCATCAGTATCCAATATGATACAAAGATCTGGTGAAACGTATGTTACTGTTTACTGCTGTTTCATATCACAAAAGATATAGTAACCATTTACAGGTAAAAAGTCTGGACCCATGCAAATACTGAATACAATTAACCCCAGTCATTAGAGTGTTTATGAGAAATAAATCATTATCGTATGAATAAACATGTATACATAATTATAAAGAATTATTTATACATGTTTATTCATATGATAATTATTTATTTCAAAATTAATTAAATCTTGACACTTGACACTTTATTTATTCAAATGTTTAAAGTCATCTCTAGTTTATCTTTTTTTATATATATGTAAATAATTATTATCATATAAATAAATAGACTAAAATTACACATTCCATGTGGTGTTTAAAAAAAACCTGAGATTTAATTTGTAGTTATTTATTTTCACATCATTGCAGACCCAGCGCTAGATCTGGTACTGTGAATGTATATTTTCATTATATGGTTCCTTTCAAAACCAAGGTTCATCTGCCTGATTTAATTTTTTAACTATCTTTTGCAGATAATCTTTTGTAACTAGTGAACAATGCACATTTCAGTTAGAAGTGTTGTTTGTATGATTAAAAATTATTTTTCTTAAGTTAAAAAACACCAAGATTATTACAATAGTTGAGATTAAATGATCAAAAATCCTTTCAGACTCAATGACACCACGTGCGTGATCATTTGAAAGATTCTGACTTTTTGTCAACAAGTGGATCTCACGTTGAATCAAAACTGAGGTAAAATTAGAATTTGAAGTTTTGAATCCATACCTGTTGTTAAACTCACCAGATTCAGCAGCCTACCAGTGTCCACCGATAACGACTGGTACCATAAGCTGAACTTGTCTTGACCTTCTGACCTCCTGCTCTGGACCGTCTGCCTCTCAGTCAGACATGTGAGCCGTAACTTGACCGCTCAACTCCTCTCCTGCCCTAAAGAAGCCAGCTCGCTGCGCGCTGCAGAGATTTCAGTGGGTCAGTTTTCAACTGTAAGAAAGCACTAAGCCAAAGCCAAATCTTCCACCACCATCATCATCATCATCATCATATTTTCATCCTGGCTCTGGGGGAGGGAGGGCTGACTACGAGGCAAAGCGGGGGGAGAGACAGACACACACGGGGCCTAGTCGCCACATCTTTTCGTGCGGAGAAGCGGCGCCGTCAACCCGTCAGTAATTCGCTTTTATCTACTCTGATTGTGTATTTGCAGTTATTAGGCGGGGGGCAGCGGTAGGCCTGGCGGTAACCGGCCTTTAGCGGGTCCGGTCCGGGCTCTTCGGCTCTGCTTCGAGCCTCTGGGACGTTACCGCGGCTAACTGGGTTCGGTGGCTACGTGTTGTTAGCTGGAGCGCTCCGTTAGCGTCACCACGTTTATCCTTAAGTCTTTCAAATTAGGTTTAATATCCCCACTCCGTTACACAATAGTCTGACCGCTGTTATCACAATTTAACGCTTATGGCGAACATCGGTGCCCGGATGTTTACGGCCGGTTCTGACAGTTCCAGCCTGCCAGTTAGCGTGGCTAGTTTACGAGCCGTGTGATGCTAAGCTTAGCTGCGGCTGTTGTCTTCTGTCTGCTGGTGCAGAATCTTTATTTTTAATTAAAATAAAACCCAGTCATGTGTTTGTTTCTCACTGAGCCGCTTGTTTGTCGACGAACGGGCCGTGACAGCCACGTAATAAACGCAAACAAGATGCACTTGGCATCAGCTGGGCAACTGGCTGCTTTGCAAAGTAGAAAAGTAACGTTACATAAAATGGCAATAAACCCATCAAAAACACTCGTGTTTGCAATAACACGCAATGATATATACCTGGCGCTATTAGAAAACGGTGCGGCTTGTGTTATTTAATGTTCTTGTGACTAAATGGTTTATTTATGACCTTCTTCGTAATTTCTGTAATCTTGTGCTGGAATTCCAGACCCGTTTTTGGTTTCCCAAACCAACTCCGGCCCGGGCCTCAAGTCCGCGGTCTCGAGTTTGATAACGGACGTTAGAGACGGCAGCCCGTCGGCTTACCGCTGTCAGCCAAGCCCCTGGGCCCCAGCCACCACCATGGGAGACAGCAGAGGTGAGCAAAACAATAAAAGTACAGATTTATTTATCAGCAAAGCACAAGCAGTGTTGCTTTCAAGGCGCTTTGTATTCTAATTGTTACAGGGGTTTTTTTTTTACCCTTATTTGTTACACATATATACATATATGCATAGATACATGCATACATACTCCAAAGGAAAATTAAGGTTATATCATTGAATAGTAATAATTCACAACTGAAAGTTATTCTTTTGATGATATACGGGTTGTCTGGGTGCTTCACAAAATCTCAGGCTATTCCCAGTTATAAAGAAGATAATCAATTCTTCAGTTTTATATTGAAGATAGTTTTAACATTATTTCATCAGTATTTTTTGTGACTCTAAATTATATTTTCTTTGACTGTATTGATATTCTCTACCAAATACATAAATTTCACTCTTTAATCTTTATGTAAAACATATCAGAATAAAAGTGCTTGAACCAGGAAAGTAATGGCACACTGTGCCAGATCTAGTGCAATGTTAAACTTTATTAAGATCACTTTGTAAGTAAAAAGGATGTTACTTGTGATTAAGAGGGAACATTTTTACTTACTAAATCTGACCTCAAAATGAAGCACAAATATGCTATATCATACTTCTTTTAAAGACTCCAAAAAGACTTAGAAATTTAAGATGTTATCTTCTTTCTTAGTTAAACACCAGACAGAAAGACAGCTGTGCATTTAATGTCATCTATGTGCAGTTTCAAAATGACAAATACTGAGGAATGTAGAAAAATCTCTTTTTTTTTTTTTTTTTTTTAAAGTTAAATCTCATTTGATACCAAACGCATGTCAAAGTCATCCCTAACTTTAAGAAATGGTTACAGAAATTACATTTATTTATTCAGCACTATTTACTTGCTTGGGTTTTAATAAATAACTGCATAAACCTCATTGAGTCAACTGAAGATTGTTGTGTTTGAGTGTGCAGATGTCATTACTGAATATGGCCTAAGGAAAAAGTTGTTTATCCAGATGTTTTTAACTGTCACAGTGTTGATAAATTATTCACTAATTGGGTAAATTATTTTGCTGATTGTAAAACTGTCTAAACACAAAACTGAAATGTTCTCATTGAAAAGATCTATCACCTACAACCTACAGGAATTAGGAGTTTTTTTTAAAGTCATCCAAGTATGGCGCAATGGGGGGGTAGCATACAAGTTACTGTCAGAGCATATAACAATCACGGTGTTGTCAGGCATTTTTACTTACTGCAACTGATGGCAACAACAGCAGTAAAGGAAGCAGGTCACAACACATGCGTGGTGCTGTTTGGCTATTGTCACTCTCATTGTCTCTTGTCAGATTCTCGCAGTCCAGACAGTTCGTCTGTTTCTTCCCCTCCGTCGGGCCAACGCTCACCACCGCTGGTCCCCTCAGCTGCAGCGTCCATGACCTCGCTGCCGCCTATCACCTCCGCTGGAGTGAACAGCCCTGTCAGTAGCATTGGCTCCCCCTTTTCTGTAATAAGCTCATCTCTGGGCTCACCCTGCCTACCTGGAACCCCGTCAGTGGGTTACGGCCCAATAAGCAGCCCTCAGGTAAGGAAGGCTTCACATAACATGGTCTTCTTTGCTGTCTGGTTTGTAGTACTGCAGTAAGTGACAGCTACTGTGTTGGACTTATATTTGGGTAAAATAGTCCTCTTTATTATTTTGGATTTTTATATGTTTAGTAAACTGTAAAAGTTATGAACACCAAAAATTCCCTTTCAGATCAATTCAACAGTGTCCATGTCGGGGCTCCATGCAGTGAGCAGCTCCGACGATGTGAAACCTCCACTTGGTTTGAAGCAGCTGTCATCCCACAGCCCAGGTCCGATGCTTTCCCAGAAACGTCTTTGTTCCATCTGTGGGGACAGATCCTCTGGTGAGTAGATAAGTTCACCACAGCTGGGGTTTTTTGTGTGTATTACTATTGATTTGGGGCTGTACTTTATTAAAAAAAACTTGGTCAAGAGTACACAATATACTTGCCACTCTTCCTTTTTTTTTTTTTTTTTTTTTTTTATTATATTTGCTACACTTTTACACTTCCTTACACTCTTTTCAGGTAAGCACTATGGTGTCTATAGCTGTGAGGGCTGCAAAGGGTTCTTCAAGCGAACGGTGCGAAAAGACCTGACGTACACCTGTCGGGACAATAAAGACTGTACGGTGGATAAGAGACAGAGGAACCGCTGCCAGTACTGCCGCTATCAGAAGTGCCTGGCCATGGGCATGAAGAGAGAAGGTGAGAAAGCCGGAAATAAACCCTGTAGATATCTTGCCCCTAACTTCTGTTTTTACCTAACCAAAAAAAATTATACCTCAGTTTTTGGGGGGAAATGTTTTCACAAAGTATAACATTTCCACACAGATAAGTACTCGGTTTTTGGCTTAAAATGATGTATTAATTGGGAGATTAGATTTAAGACTAGCTGGATAGTTTTTTTTACAATTTTTATGCGTACAAGAAAACCTTCTTTTAAAAGGTCAGGGGGCTGCTGCATTCACACTGTCAGGACAGTTCTTCAGATATCTTTTCAGAGGCGCTGTCAGATCATTTTTCTTCAGAATAAAAAGAAAGAAAACACGTTACACATCCACACTCCAAAAAGTTTTTTTTTTGTTTTTTTTTTAAAAAAAACCTTGGCAATGTTTAGATTATTGAATGTCCTTTTGAAGATTTACTGTTTATGTATACCAGAAGATTTTTTTGCAAATATATTAAGGTGTTTAAGATCAATAAACTAAGAATAGAAATCATACAGGGGAATTAAAATAAGCCTTGAAGTGTTTTGAGCAGTTATTATCCTGTAACAAAACATTTGTTACCCTCCGTGGCCTTGTTGACAACTAAAAAGCAGTAATACTGTTGAATAGAAAAAATGGTAATGACTTTACAATTAGTACATTTCGTAGTTGTGTGTCTAAATTATGAACAGGATCAGAATATTAGAAATCAGTCTGATTCATAGAAAATTAATTTGGGAAAATTTACATACAAATCTAAAAGGAGCAAGATTTCACTGGGTTTTTTTTTTTAGAGCTGGAATTTCTGCAACATTTTCTATACACTAATGTTTAAATTATCAAATAATTTTTTTTTTCTTATTTAAACCATACAGTTTTCCCACCACTTATTCCTTAAAAGCTCAGAATCTTGGGCATTCCAGTGAGGTGTTTCATTAAAAAACATAATTGATTGGTCTTGCACTGAGATTAGAGATCTGCTCTTTTTTCTTTAAGTTTATGAGGTAATCTGGCAGCCCTTGTGTAATATTTAACTTTATGCATCTAGTTTTTGTATTCAGTTCCAAAACATGCCATAATAGAGTCTTAAATCAGCTTATTAGAACATTCTTGTTTTATTTATATATATATTCCATAGCTGAAAGGGACTTACAATGTGTACTATAGAGGATAGAAAGAACGAGTAAAAAAGTGGTAGAGAGGGAGACTGGGGTGGGTAAATCTTGTAAACACTAACCCCTTGCCCCTCTCTTCCTCTTTTTTGTTTCCTCTCGTTCTCTCTCCCCCTCCCTCCTTCTGTAGTGGCCAAGATCAACGACAGATGTAAGGAGAAGAGGGAGGCAGGGGTGTGAGACTGTCTGTATGAGCGATCTTGATGTAGAGAGACATTACATTTCCTGTCACTTAGAATAGCTGATTTCAAATGTTTTTTGTTTTTTTTTCCATAACTTCTTACCAGTGCTCAGATGTGGACTAGAGCAAGCCTTGCATTACATCTACCTGTGTTTTTTTACTTTTATTTAGTTATTTATTTTATCATATATGGATATGCAGAAAATGTGCTAAATATGCACATTTATTTTATTTTTCAATACCATCTCCTTCCGTAATAAGTTGTATATTGTTATTTATTTACTTCTGTCTGGGTGCTGCCCAGTTAGGTCCCGTTCAGTAAGAGAGAACACTTTCTGTTCTGTTCAGAGGTTAAAATATTTTGATAATCTTCCTGCAGGAAGCATAGTTACTCACTGAATTTCCTGCACAGATTTTTCCGAACATTTCAATCCCACTTTTTACATTTTTTGGCCTCTTGATTCTATGAAGTTGTGCACAGCACTGTAGAGTAAACTGAGACGAATGAATAAATAACACTAACCAAATTTTTAAAGAAAAGCCTTGTTGCAACAAAATGTTTTTTGGAAAAAATTCTCTAGAATGTAATTTGTTGGCAAACGTTCATTTTAACTTTGAACTGCATATGGGTACAAAATGCACAATAATATAAATTAACCCTGCCTTTAAATAGTTTTTCAGTTATAGTATATATTTTTTTAATTTACGTGCCATTTTAACTTAAGTTTTGGCCTGCAAAAAATATAAAAGACAGTATGATATATTTGTTTCCTAACATAAAATTGACTGGTGTGTCTGCTATTTCGCCTGCGCTTGCATTAATTTCTCTTACATTTTGCTGAGTCTCTGTTGTATGCAAACCTCTTCCTTCACTGACCTTGCGCTTATATATTTCCCGTTCCATCGTGCATATGTTGTGGGGTTTTCTTCAATTTTACTTCTTTATCTTGCTCTGTCCTGCTCTTGGTGCATCTATCCTATTCGTCCCTCTGTTTTCAACTTTTGCCTGCTTAATTTTTTCATATCCATCACATCCTTCGCTGCTTCTCTTCTGTTCTTTCACATTTATGTCTATTTGTCCAACCTACACATCTGCATTATTTTTCTCTCTGTTCTTCTGACTCTTTCTCTTATGTATCTCTTTCTTCTTCGTGTTTGTTTCTCCTGTGGTCCTCCCGCCCCTCTCTAATCTCCCACTCTGCAGCTGTTCAAGAGGAGAGGCAAAGGAACAAGGATCGAGATGGTGAGGTGGAGTCCACCAGTGCCGTGAATGAGGAAATGCCAGTTGAAAAGATTTTGGAAGCGGAAATGGCTGTAGAGCAAAAGACAGAGCTTCATGCAGATGGGAGTTCAGGTGGCAGCTCTGTAAGTAGTCTCAAGTGTGTAGATCCGTGGCAAACTGTTTTCTTTTGTCTGTTACACATTATCACCAAATAAATAAATTAAAATGGATTTTAAACAAAGACAGCTATTGGTTTGGTTGTCTTTATTCATAAATATAATAGCATGTTATGTTTGTTCTGAGATTGCATGTTTACCCCAACATTCTTCTTTTTGTTGCCATAAATGATGCAGTAAAGTTCTGATGGGATTATTTTCGTTATTACTTCTGCTCATTTCAGCCCAACGATCCTGTCACCAACATCTGCCAGGCAGCAGACAAGCAGCTCTTCACCCTGGTGGAGTGGGCCAAGAGAATCCCTCACTTCTCTGAGCTACCCCTGGATGATCAGGTCATCTTACTGCGTGCAGGTAAACACATAATCTAATCACAGTCAATTATTTTGAAATGCAAAGTAAATGCAGCTTTAGGATCCAAACATGCATATGTTTTAGATATTTAGAAACTTGGTTTGATGTAAACGGTTAGTCTTGTATTACTTCCTCCTGGTGACATCTGGGTTTTTGCTTGCCCTTGTCGACCGTGATAATAAAGCGAAAGAATTGTGCATCCTGATACGTGTGGAATTTGAAAATAAATTTGAATTTAGTTTTCCACACTGACTGGAGCACATGGTAATGTCAGTGTAAAAATCAGTGTGTATTAACATTTGTATTGTCTGACCTTTAGAGCTTCTGCTGGACCATAAATATTAATTGTAACAAAACTGGTCTTTCTCCTGAGTAAAGTGCAAAAACAACAATTGACGAAGTTGGATAATTTTCTGAAGAACTCTTTCACTTGTAGAGAGGTGCTGATTTCACTTTTTCAGTCTCAATACTGACTAAAGGCATCAGGCATTTCAGTTCAGCATTTCCTTTCAAATTAGAAAAATAATTTCCTAACAAAATAATGCAGTCATAAATTGACCCATGGATCCGTTCTTTTCTGAGAACCCATTCACATATTTTGTCGCTGTCAGGACCAATATTCAGTCGTACTATCTGATTGGTGTATCTCTACTCGTAACCTGCTATTGTGTGACATCATGGTTTGTTTCATCTTTCAGGAAATGGTTTAGTTTGAAAGTCTTTAGTTCTTTCCACATGGTGAGGTATACAGCTCATTAAGTCAACAATGCAGTGTTTGAAAAAATTTAAAGTGTTGAGTTCATTTATAAGAAATGTTGAAAGGTACAGTTTATAATGTGTTGATGTATTGAAACTGTGTGTCTTAGCCATTCGCTCTGTCTGTCAGCAAGAATCCAGCATCCAAATGTTCTCATTTTAGGGAAAGGATTATTTCTGTTAACCTGTCAGTGTTTCTCATTCTGAAATACAGTAATTACAGGCTTTTGGCTTTATGCAGGGAGCAAGTCTACTCTAGAGGTCCCAGAGATTTAAATTGGATAGCTGAAAATGAGCATAATATGGCAACTTTAAAAAATTCCAAATGGTGACTACAGCTTCATCCTAATAAGCTTAATTGTACCAGGAATGTAGATAAACGAGAAACGACTCAGTCTGTGACTTTTATGTTCATTTAAGATACTGAGACACCACCTTTTTAACAGGCTGGAATGAACTCCTGATTGCATCATTCTCCCATCGGTCCATCTCGGTGAAAGACGGGATTTTACTGGCCACTGGCCTGCATGTCCACAGGAACAGTGCCCACAGTGCAGGTGTTGGAGCTATCTTTGACAGGTGATACACACACTCGCACACAAGCCATATAACTCCAACATCATTTAACTAACTGTACAGAATTGAATTAATTTACTAATTAAGTATAAGTCATTATTCTTGTTTGGATGGGTGGAAATTTCAGACTCTGTTCGTCTCTATATGATCTCTAATGGTTTAAAGCTTTCTGTATTTTCATAAAGTAATTCAAACTTTAATTATTTAAGTTGGGATGGATTAGTAAGTCGGATATGAATTTAGGATAGGATCCTTCATCTTTGGTTGGCTGCAACTGCTGTCTTCTACACTGGCTGTAGTTGGCTGAAACTCTTTGCTTCTGTAGTGCTGCCTTTAAAACTTTGACACATGCCATGGAGGCTGAGGTTAATGCTTACCGTCAACATGCATGCACACGCACACCCATGCACTGCCAAAGCACCCGTTATAGCATTTGATACCCCAATAATGGCTCTTGAATGTACAGTAGTCATATTTGACTACATTATAGAAATCTACCTTAAAGCATTCTCAATTGTTAAGTTTACGCCTCATTATTGTGAAGGCTGTAGAGGCCAGGTTTAGATGTTGGGGAAAATAAGTAATTATAATTTGCAATTAACTGCCATTTAGTTGTTTTCACACAACGTCAAGAACATCTCAGACCAGATGTTGCTCCTTGATGACTGGATAGTTTGGAGTACATGCATAGAGTACATGCTGCTGACACTATCTTTCTCACATCCCATCCTGAAAAAAGCTGGAAAATGTAAGGTTTTTAGTGCATTTGAATGCTGAATGCTGGTGAAAGGTATGCTGTCAGTCTAAACCCACATACAGTTTTGTCACAATGAAGTTGTGATGAAGTTTGAAAATAATGGTTTTTGCATTTTTCTGGAAAACAATTGCAAGTAATGTTTTTAGTTTTTATCTTTAAAGAAGTTAATTGGCTTTTCCCGTTCCTTTTACCTTCTAAACTTAAATTAAATAGGGTTTGTCAAAATTGGCTCTAGGGATACTCTCCTTCAGCAAAACTTCCTACAAACATAGATTTTAAGTGTCTGTTCTCATTTTTTGATTAAATGAAATACTGCAGGTGTTTTGTCTTATGGAAAACCCATTCACATCACAACGTGTTAATCCAGTGTTAATTACACAGTAATTACACTGTAATTAAGCATTTGTTTAATACAAGTTAGGTTTATATCAAGATAACGGGGCTTACAGCTGGTGGCTTACAGATCTTCCTTTGATAAATTCCTCATAGCTCTGCTCTCCCTTTGCAGCAGGCTGCTGTTTCAGCTTGGCATTTATTAAGGTCTGTTAAACCCTACTTTTTCAAAGATGGTGAAAAGAGTAAAATACTCCAGCGATATTTCTTTCTGTAACTTTGCTTGAAGCAGACTTACTTCTTGGTTGGTCTTGAAGTGCCAAACACAACAAACCTTTACTTTTTTCACAAGATTTCAGAAAACTAAACAGCACTTTTCAAACTGAAAATGGTTGGTACCTACTTGTCTTGTCATTCTAAGCAGGAGAAAGTGGTGGTGGTGTATTTTTGTCATGGTTTTTATTATTTAGCATATATCATATATTTGTATATACATGTCATTGTTTGTCATGGAAATAGTTGTTAATATACTTATTTGCTGCTATATATATCTTTTTTTTTTTTTACTTTTCCAAACATGAGAATGGATATTGTTCTTAATTATTTTTATAACATGTTTTTAATCCACTCCAAATGTTGACTACTGTATATTATCATTTCGTACCATATCAGGTGAATTTATAAAATGTTTTTGCTTTAAATAAATTCATCTTTTTTGAATTCTATAATAAAATGTGAAACTTTGCATCAGAAATAAATATATTTAAATACTAATTCAAAAAACAGTTTTGGTCTCCGTTACTAGATTTCACATCCAATAAGGCTCAAATACTACGAAACACTATATAAATACTGAAATGATTGAATATTCAATAAAATACAAAATATGACAACGACAAAAATCAAATTACTTAATAATAATTTTTTTTTTAATTGCATGTTATTTGTTTCATGACAAATTATTTCATATTGGTTCCTTTTTTTAATTATTAAGTGAAGGTGACCTGCTGACCACTGGTCAGTCGGTGCATGTCTAGTTAGAAACATTTTGACAACATCAAATTTTTTTATAATTTAAAAAAAAAAACCTCTAGTCATTATCATTAGAAATATCAAACTTCCTTTTTCTTACCAGCCTTTGAAACATTTGTAGTTCGTTGATGAAGTTGAGTATTTGAAAATAGACTTTCTCAGAGATTTTCTTGCTTCAGGTGTAGTCTCGAGTGATTTGAGAAAATGACTCTTTTTGCACATTATAGTTGAGTGTGTTAGGGAGAGCTTTTTGGTTGCCACTTGCTGAAAAACTGTGACGATGCACTGGGAGAAAAACAAAGTGTCAGTTTTTTTTAATGACAAGAATGACAAAGATGTGGGCACCTGTATTTTCAGTTTTGTGTTTTCTGAAACGTTGTATGTTCTGTATCTTTGCATTGTGAAATTATTTCCTCAACATTTTTACTTTGCACTTGAGTCTATATTTGTCATGCTGTACTATAGCGGCAGCTTACTGAGATTCTTCTTGTTTACATTTAATACATTATACAAAACTTATAGCAAGGAAAGCTTGTGCAAAGTTGACAGTCCTACTACTTAGTGAAGGACTTGTCTGGTCTAAATGCTCTTATGTATTTGGTTCATAAGATTTCTCATAATCTCGTCTGCTGATATCGGATTATAGTTTATGATGTTAAGTGGCTTAAAAGAAGTAAAAAAAAAAATATGTGGCCTTAAATCATGATGCAGATGCAACATGTTGAAAACTGAAGCCCAGGCATTAAAATGGTAATAGTTTATAATGTTTTGAAAGCCCACTATAGTTTCAGTCATGATACATAAACATTCAAAGAGGCTGGGTACACAGACAGAAAACTGTAATGGCAATGTAACTGTGTAATGACACATTGTAATAACACATTGTGATTGAATACGCAGGGCGAACAATGCTGAGGTTGGGGCCATATTTGACAGGTAATTACGCCACTACACAAACAACACTTCTTGAACCCCTCCTCTTTGAGATCACATGAAAATAAACAGAACAAAAGGTGGACGTTTTAGGGCTTTTCTGGAGCTGAGCGAAAGCTTGCTGTTTCTTTTCAACAAAATGTGTGTTTTAAGAACAACCACTGAAACTTTTTTTGACTTCAGTTGTTTATTGTACTGTAACCTGTTGTGTTTTGACACTTGATTTGTTTATTTGTGTCTTTTACTCTATTTTATCATTATTAATTTACTAGGAAAGCTATCAGGCATAAAAGGCATAAAATGCTGCTGGCAATTGTATTATTCAGTCAAATATGAGGCTGTGTAAACAAATATTACCTCTTTGTTTTTAGTTCAAGTCATATTTCTAGCAGAGATAGTCTTACCTTTTTCTGAACTAGCACAATTCAGCTCCTCCAAATGAGCAACTTATGTCATTTACCGGGGGTTGATGACACAGGGCAATTTACAAGGTATGATATACAGTATAAACATCCAGCATACCAAACAAAAGGACTAAAGCTCATCTTCAAGCAAGTAGAGACAATTCCATCACCAAGAGACTAGCTGAACCATAGAAAACAAAAGGCTCCTATCAGCTGAGAGCCAGGAATTCACAGATTTCATCAATATTGGCATCACCACGTCTAATAAAATTCATCTGGGGTAGTGACTGAAGAACAAAAAAATATAAATTTTTTTTTTTAGTCTTAATTCAGTCTTGCCTTTGGTGTATTTCCATAATGAATCACATTACAGAGCAAAACATTTCACGATTTATGTAAACTCAAGTCTTTGTGCCAAATCAACATAATTTCTTCTGTCTCAGAATTTTCCGTTGCTGGCAAAGTATTAAAAAAAGGACAAATTACTGATGACTAGCTTGAGGAAGCATATAATCTTTTCTTTATTTTGACTGGATGATGCCTGAAGTGATGTGGATTTGTAAACTCCTTTTACATTTTATTAACTGAAGACTTCATAGAGGTGCCAGTCACCCAAATCTGTCAGAGAGAGATGTCCTTTTAAACACCCACAGCTTAGTCGGGCCACATAGTGAACACACTCTAGTGGACCAGCTGACTCAGATGGGGAGTAATACATTTTTCTTTATTTGTTTGCTTTATCATCTTCTTTTTTATGTATTTATTCAGTCTTGTTAGTTTTCCATTAATGAAGACACCATCATCTCTGCACTTTACTTTCTTTTACGTACGACTTACTTGACTCAAAACATCCCTCTACTTCAGCCTGCACCAGCAGAGAATGTCACCACACGCAGCTAATTCCTGAAACTGTAGGAATATGCTGTAAATATTAAATAAGTAAATACTTGTGTGTGTATATAGGCTCGGTCCATGAGTCCATGCATGAACGTCTTGTCATTTAGAACACAAGACAGAATACTGGGCTTTCTTTTTTTATTTGGTTACATTGTTTTTGTAAATGTTGGGAGCCAAAATTGACATGTTTAAAGATTTGATTTGCACAGCCATAGTTCATTCCCACGTGCCACATTCACCACCCCAGAATCATCAATTGTGGGTACCACGGTTTTAAAGCATTACCTTAACAAAAACAAAAACAAAAACAGCTTTGGAGCAGCTTAGCAGCGTCCCAGAAGCAGCTGTCCGCTCTGCTCCATGAAAGATGAGCATCAAGTCTGTTTTGATGCTGGACTGCTGGACTCAATCCACACACAGCAGATCAAAGTCTAGAAGTCAGACATGAGGTTGGTATGGAGAATCCAGGGATTTTTAAAAAATAAAACACCGTGAGGGTGCTCTGTCTTGTACATCGGTGTTACATAAACCCGTGGATGTCACTGGTAACCAGTTCTGAGGGTTATTGAAGAGATTTGAAACAACATACAAGAAGAGGTTAAGTTTAGAAGTCAATTAGCTCATTTTATTTGACACCACATTTTCTTTTATATGTATAATTCCAAAAAGAAAACATAATGAGATATATGTCCTTCAACAAGCTGACTATTGAGCAATTCACATATCATCTTGGAGCCTTCGGGTAAACACGTAATCTCAGCCAAGGAGACGGCGCTTGGACACGCTTCACGTTTGAAATGCTCAGAGTCAGATCCGAGTACGCAGCAGTATTACTGCAAAACCGCTGCAGAACCGGACCACAGCAGTTCCACGGTCAGTGGGACTCGAGCGTAAGAGTTCTGCAGAGAAAAAGAACTCTGAGTTACAAGCTTCAGGTTTTGACCCGGTTCAGCTTTAACTTCCTCCTGCAGAAACAGCAGTTCAGCCATGCCATATACTATTGCTAGTTGGACAATAAACTAATCATCACTAAACTGTTGGTATGGAGTTTCTTTTGCCTAACTCTGATTTTCCCTCTTTTTTTTCCTCTCTCTTTTTTTGTTTTTATTATAATGAATTTTCAACTTTTTTTCAGATCTTATCCCAACGCCATTTCTGATGCACCTTCTCTCCATGATAATCTGGCGCTACCCCACTGTCTTGATATGGGACTCTGTATTCAAGCTTCCTGTGTTTTCTCTTCAGGGTTTTGACAGAGCTTGTAAGCAAAATGAGAGACATGCAAATGGACAAGACAGAGTTGGGCTGCCTTCGAGCAATCATCCTCTTCAACCCAGGTACACTTTTAGGTGGAATCTGGAAAAGCTATGTAAATGTCATTAGGTGCATAAAGCCAAAATTGACAAATAAATGTCCTGAAAAAACTGAAAGACTGTTAAAAGAAGCGTGAAAACCATGTTTCATTCCCACTGAAAAGTAATTTATATGTCATGTGTTTTTGCTTGAAGATGCCAAGGGTTTGTCAAACCCTAGTGAGGTGGAGCTTCTGAGGGAGAGAGTATATGCATCTCTTGAGTCTTACTGCAAACAGAAATACCCTGATCAGCAGGGCAGGTATGTTATAACACAGAATAACGAACAAAGAACAGGAGGGACATCACCGATTGTGGTGGTGTTGTTGCGTGCTTATATCTACAGTTACTTTTTCCTAAGGTATAAATCACATGTCTATGACATGCCTCAGGCAGAAGTCCACAGGAATGCGTCACAAACGCACTTCTGCTCAAAGTGCATAGTTTTAGAGGAGGAGTCAGCTACTTTCCTCCAATGCACGCCCTGGTCTGCATTGGTATCTGTAAGTGTAGTATCTGTGTTGAAATCTGTGTTGCAGCTTTGTTCGACTTACGTCTGAGGTACAGCAAAGTACAACAGTTTTAACCTGCGTTCGAAGGAGGCATAACATGAAGAAATTAATTTTTCTTCAGTGCTGGTCCATGTTTCGTGTCTTAAGTAATTATAACAAAAGACAAGCCTGTCACTTTGTTGTCTGTAAGTGTGTAATTCAGCTGTTCAGATGTTCTGTGAACTCTAATGTCACAGATGCAGCCCAGCACAGCATCTTCACCTACACCGATGATTTCATGTGGTATTTGCTGTAACTCAGAAGTTTGAACTCTTCTTTTTGCATTTGTTTTGTTTTCTTAAGAAGCAGGAAAGTATCAACAGAAGATCTAGTTCACTTAAAAAGAGAGATATGCCTAAATGGTATAATAAACACTTAATAAATAATCATTTTTAAGGCTCTAAAATTGTAAATAAAACACCACTATGGAGTGACTGTGAACCATATCAAGCCACTAAGTGAAGAAGGAATTAGATTAATTTTAATGTAATTATGTCATCATTCCCGTCATTACAGACAGAAAGTTTGTTGTTTCTGTTCACCACTCAGCACCTGCAACAGTGTCCGTATAGTGTGAGGACATAAACACGATTAAAACCCTGTTAAATGATTCACCCTAAGGGCAGAAGGAAATGCTGCCACAAAATACTGACTGATGTCTGTTATGTGCGTTCTTAAAGTTTACAAAAAAAGTCTGTACATCCTTTGTCAAAACTTTTAAGACTATTAACACAGATGTAACATTGTACAATAGTCATCATCCGTTCTGTGATGTATCTCAACCCAGGTTTCCAAAATCTGCAACTTTTCTGTTTTTGATGCATTGTCCAGATTGTCCTCCTGCAGTAATTGCAGAAATATAATTTCAGATCTGTTGCCTCAAATCCTTATCTTTGTTCATTTTTCTCACTTCTTTCCTTCTCACCAATCTCTCCATCATTCAGGTTTGCAAAGCTCCTCCTGCGACTCCCAGCGCTGCGCTCCATCGGCCTGAAGTGCTTGGAGCACTTGTTCTTCTTTAAACTGATTGGTGACACACCTATTGACACCTTCCTGATGGAGATGCTGGAGGCCCCTCACCAGCTGACTTAAAGGAGCTACGTCCAGTGTGGTCCGGATCCGATGCGCACCAGGACTGTCCACGCAGCCCCCTGTGTTCAGCCATTGGCTCCTCTGGTTGGGGCTTGTCAACTGCAGCACCTGCTGGTTTCGTTGTACCAGCCTTCACACACAAAAACACACGTGTCCTCTGTCTCCATGGCCGATCATCTTCTCACACACACACACACACACACACGTGTACACCCTGGTCACTGAAACGAAATTTGACATGCAAACGGAATACAACTAATACAAAGATAAAATAGCTTGAAATGAACGGTATATTAAGACTTTCTCTCTCTCACACACACACACACACTCACACACACATGCATGCATTTTCATGTTTTCCCATTCCTGGTGTCCCCAAACAAGGGTATTGACTCAAGGAATATACAGTATGTCTTTTTCATCCCACATATACAGTAAATGTCTTAATTTGAAGTTAGGCTTGAGTTTTTACATCTTCATCTCACAGTGGGTTTGTGCTTCTGTGTAACTGGTATTTTTCTCTTGGGTTACTCACAGTTATTTCTAGCTACACCTCTATATTATATTCATCACTAGCTAGTTAGTTATTCGTGTATGCTTTTTGGCTTAAAATCAGGTGCAAAGCATTTGAATCAACTGTCCACCATCAAACAAATTAACTTCCTATTGTCAAGAACTGTCCTGCGACGGACATGCTGATACAGCTTCCCAGTGAATTCTTTTACCTGGTGAAAATTGAAATACTTTATGTTCTTTTTTTATGCTGAAACTTATTTGAGTTTCTATTTTTGAAGTACTGTACTCATGAAATGAGAGCTTTTTCTAAGGCATTGAAATCCAGGAAAAGGGTCTGGGAGTGCTTTGTTAAACAGACAAATGTAGTCCCTCCCACCCTGATGCGCACAGCGGGATTTGTAAGACAAGAAGAATGACTTGAATTTTTTTTTTTCCTTTTCCTTTGTAAGTTTAGATTTTATCCTTTTGAATGCTTTTGGCAGATGTATGGCATTTGTAACAGCTTGAGGCCCACAGGAAGTAAAGCATCATGCAAGGAAGGGTTTTGTTTTAGTTTTCCCCAAAATCCTCCCTTTTCTGGTGGTCATTAATGCACTTTTGTGAGGTGTAACTGTAAAAGTTCATCTTTCCCAGAATGACCATCTTTTTTTTTTTTTTTTTTTTCTTTTTTGACACATAAGATGAACTTGACGGTACTAAGTGTAGGGTTTTCTCATTATTGCACGGAGTTTGAATCTTATTACTTTTTGCTGAGGTTGGTAAATAATTGGAAGCTTCCTTTGCAGGTGATGACCAGGTTGGATTTAATACTAACCGACAGGTTGAAGTTTGTGGCCTGGCAACAGCTCGTTGGTTTGTTGTAACATCGAGGACGGCGTTATTGACCATAACTGGACGGGTCGAGTTGTGTGGCCTACTGCTTAATGAGTCCATTGAGTGAATGAAGTCTGTTGAGTACTTTTTTTTTGTTTTTTTTTTGTTTTTTTAACGTTAGTGATTGATGTGTCCGTGGACTAATGCTTGAGATGTTTGAGAGGCACTGGTCCACACCACTCTGCCCTCTCTATACAGTTTTTTTCTTCTTTTTTGTGCAGCACAAAAAAGAGCAACAGAGTTGGAAAACTAATGTGACAGTGGTAGAAGCAAAACATTTAATCTCACCTGGTAGTCTGCATCGAATTTGGCAGCCCTCCTTTAGAAGACGGATGGCTGAGGGTGTTCATTGGTGACCGGTCTGCTCACATTCGAATTGAAAAGATCATTTTGTTTGTCTTGATGCTGTAACAAAATAATGAAATCCATTAATGCTATAGGGTATGATGAAAATCCTACACATACTACCTGCAGCTTTGTAAACTTTATTGAGAGTGTGTTGGCCTAATGGTTGAGACCTTTCTTTTACTTTTAAATAATACCAAAAACAAGCAAGGACACACAACTCAGAAACAAAGAGCTGCACACACATAAAAGAGTGATTTGGTTTGTGTAAGCAGTTTTTTTAGAAGTTGTCTCCCATCTAATCACCGTCACACTGCTCTTGAGCCCAGGCCCAAACCGCACCTCGTTGTTGCTTTTGCGAGTGCTTTCTATTGATCTTGGCAACTGGTTGGCCAGATTTTGTTGACAATGGCACTTGACATTCACTGTGATTGCAGCATGTGAGCAACTGAATCTCAGCATTGCATTGAAAAGCCAAAATGCAGCTAACACATGACAAGGAAAACAACAGACTAGGAATGACACCATCTGCACGTGCTCCAAGGTGTGCGATGCAGCGGTGTACGAAGATTTAATTCCAAGTTTCTTTGTAAATTATTTAAAAGATTGTTGACATTCTGAAGTATATTTAGCCTCATTCATAGACGCCACAGTTGATAAACAGAAGAAACTATTCTGCAGTATTGTGTTACAGGGAAGAGGAGCGATGGACCTCTACCAGGTGCTAAATCATTGATGTGGTCTTTTAGTTGAAGATTTGCACATTGACATCAATGCAAACACAGTATGCAAATACATAGTGTAATTAGACGGTAATTATTCACACTCGCTTACAGTGTAGCGTTCTTTCATTGAAGTAGTCTTATTGTTCAATGATCTCCATTCCCACATCTTTATGGTGGTTGATGAGACCTTGCATTCTATCCCCACGTCGCAGATTTTTTTTTTTTTTTTTTTTTTTAATTCGGTTATCAGACAGGGCAACGGGCATCCTGCTCAGCAGAAAGTCCAGACAGCTCTCAGAGAGAATCCTTGGCCATCCCCCATGTGATGTGGATGCAGAGGCTGGCAGTTGACCTGTAAGACAGGTGTGTTTTTGTAAACGTGAAAACGTTGATGCGGCCTTACAGTTTGGCATCACATGCGTGTGGCCAGTTCACCAGCAAAAGTTCCTGGTGTCTATTTTGTGTACCGGTAGGTAAAAGTCAGCCCCGTGTGCATTGCTGCTGACGCATCATGTTGTTTTCTGGCAAAGGAAAGCAGACTAGTGGTCAGATTGTGATGGGCCGGAGACGCTCCAACGTCTGTCAGCAGTCTGTGACTCGTCTGTTTGCAGAAACTGCTGCAGCGACTTGAATGGTCTCAGATGAGCTAATAGTGTTTTAAGGCTTCAGCTGGAATGATTCTGTGGCCACTGGGCGTTTAGATCCAGGATCTAGATTAGAGCTCCGACATCCTGAAACCGGCAGGCTGAGGTAATTAGTCTTTGAGTGAAACCCAAAATGACCTTTCCCCCCACTTGTGTGTACTTGCATGAATGACGTCCTCTGGTTAGTTGGTATCACAGAACCGTTCTTTGCAGGATTCTAGTTCTGGATCTTCTTCTGTTGGATGTTTGAGCCTGCTGCAGCTGTGCCCTGGTTGTAACTCGGGATGAGAGTTCATGCAGCTGGACGCAGACTAGCAAATATAGAACATTTCACAGAGCTGACTGAGCAGATACCAGTTTCTGGTGGTGAATTATCAGAAATGTCGGAAATGTTTAAATATGCAGCTTGTCTTTTCTTCTGGTGACTTGGTCAGACAGTTATTTTACAAAGTTTGTGCTATGTTTCTGGCATTTCTCTTTATTTTAGCTCAGTCTTTACACAATATTGATTGGCAGAGAAATAATTTGCAGCTCCCACCCCCATATACGTTTACTACAGCAATTCTGTTTTTTCATTTTATTATAAGCTTAGCATTTAATGATTATAAACATACAGTAAAAGAAGCTTATTAGTTATTGCAGCAGGTTCTATATTTTAAGCCACTTCTTGCATTGCTGAGCGGAGTGACTTATTTTTTTTTTTTTTTTTATCAAAAGCTGGTGATTAGGTATTAAAGTTTGTTTTATCCTTTTGTTTGTCTGGCCATGTGTGGGTTTTTATCCCATGTGCATGGCATCTCAGCAGCTATCCCTTTTTAAGTGGCAGAAACTAACTGGCTGTGACATGCTGAGCGTTATTGATTTTATTGGTTGAGTAAAAGAACAGAAGGGTTTGGGCAGAGGAGGAGCCATCAGGTGGTATGCTGACCTGACGCGTCTTTAACTCAAGCTGGCCGCCTCCCTTCCATTGTTTTGCCCTCCTCCCCTGCTTTACTGAAAACCTAAGATCTTATTCACTGGTCCACGTGCGCTCCAACATACTGGGCTTCGCATTGGAATTGGACTATTAAAATAAACCTACGATTCTTGGACTGTTTGAGTATGTGAAATTTTTATATGGGACAAGTGTTTGAAAGCTATAGAGAAGGGACTCACTGCCACGTGTCCCTCTGCTAATTTTACTTGACGGCAGAGCTGTGACGATCTGCCGTCTCCACGGGAGACGGTTGAATTGCACCGCACTGCCCACAAATATTTGTTGTTGCAACAGTGTGCACTCGAGGCAGACGCATGCTGTGACCTTTCAACTGTGGAGCAGTATTGTTGTCGCCGTCTTTGTTACATTTAGAAATTTCTTGCATTTTTTTTTTTTTTTAAAGAGATCACTTGCTATGACTGAAAACTTGATCATTGTGTTTCATCTCGACATGAGGGCGGTGGTGTTGCGTGTCCCCAGGATCCAAGGCCCATCCTGTCATTACCTTTGTGTTTACATGGACATGGACATGGACATGGACAACTCCAACATCATATCATGACCCGGTGTGCTGTTACCTTGCAGGCTGTGGATCAGTGGGTGGAGTTGGTTACTTCCCAACCAGGGTCGCCGGTTGATCCCAGCCCTGGTGCAGGGGTTGCATCCGGAATAGCAGCCAACGTCAAAACCTATGTTAATCAATACACAATATAATGTTGAAATTCTGCAGGACGTTTTTTGTAAGCCTGCTGAGGAATGCTCCCGGTTTGTGCACAAGTGAAATGAGATCTGGTCGACATTCGTTTTAGTTTAACACAGTCTTCCTGGTGGTGTCCCATCGTTCCAACTGGGCTCCAGTATGACATCAATTCTCTAAAAGGAAGTCATGAAAACACTTTAATTGTAACAGTGTGTTATTTAAATTAGGATCAATGTTGAAGTCATTTTTGTCCATGTAAACACGACGACTGAGAATCATTGTGTACTATGCAGCCGTGACACCGCCACTCTCATTGTTGTTGCCGTTTGTTTTTTTGTTTTGTTTTTTTAATCACTGCCAAGCTGTTTGCAGCCATCTTAAATGCAGGGACCCGCGTCCCTCGTGTTTATCTGTTATTAAATGTGATAATTGTGCAGCACATGAAAGACAGCATTCTAACCTTGGCCTGAGTTATGCATTTTAAACGGGCCGTAATAGGAACGAACGAACGGACGGACGGCTCAAGTGGAGAGGGCAAGCCTGGTCACTGGGGAGAAGTTCCTCCAGTGGACCAGAGTGTGGACCCCTCTGGGTGCTCAACTTGTGTACTGGTGCTTCGTATAGGGTCCCGCAGCCAGATGACAAGCATGAGTGAAACCGAAACGCGGAGCGATTGGACAGCTCTCTCTTATAAGCCCCGTCTTGTACCGGCTCCATCAGTTGCTTTTGGGTGACTATTTTTGCAACCTGATGTCAACTATAGTCGAGTCTTTGTGCAACTGTGGCTGGATACTGTAAGGAAAAAAATCTTCAAAACCGTTTATCAGATCTAACGGTTCGTCTGAAACAGTCCTGGACAATAAAAAATAAGAACCGGTTAGGAGGAATCAACTGAGTGCGCCTGCTTTTTTAACAGAAGGTGGGTTGCTGGTGTTTAATGTAAGACGGGCTGGTCGGGAGGAGCAGAAGGTAATTAAATAAAGAGGGCAGAGGCTTAAATGACTTGGATCACATCTTTAGTTGTTGGTTGAGAGAAAAAAAAAATCATTTTTCGGTAGTACTAGGATCTTCCTAAATTGTTTACTCTTCACTTGAAAAGCTTTCACACACCGTTTCTTTTTCTTGTTTCCTGTCTTCCTTTTTTCCAACTATGCTATTCACCTTTTCTTTATTACAAAGTATTAAACAAATGCAAGAACTGAAACTTCAGAATGGGATCTGTCACTTTTACGTTTAATCGGTCTCTTTCTGTCTGTCCTTTGTCCTGTCTGTATCTGACTCCATCGTACACTTGGAGCTGGTTGACTGTTGTGTGCTTCGGGGATTGAAAGAAGAAAAAAAATATGAATAATGATTTTCAGTCATTAATTTGAATCTTGTTTCTGTTTGTTGTATCATGTCCAAGTAAAAGTTTTAATACTGTATTTGAAGTGTTTTTGATTTATTATTTATATTTATTTCATGTATTAATCAAAGTAACTGCTGAAAACTCTGGAGTGTACTTATGTCATCGCCCACATATAATCCACCCTGAATCCGAGTGGAAGCAGCCTCCCAGATGGTTTCCACCGTGTCCCGGAGAAACGATGTCCTGTCCAGTCCAGCAGGACCCCAGGGCCCCAGCTGACCACTGGCACTGCATTCCCACCTTCTCACCTCTAGAGGGAGCACTGACCTTTTATCCTGTCAAAGTTTGGCCAACCTTGCTCTCCGGAGTCGGCTCCAGCTCTTCTCACCTCCTCCCTCAGTTGGTGATGCTGTTCTCAGTTTTACGTCTATTTTATGCACCTTGGAAAGTAAGAATGTGGCGGTAGCGAGATTAGAGCGTTCTTTCCAGTCATCCGTCAGCCAACAGCGTCAGCTTTCTTCCCTCTGCCACACGTTTAAATGCAGAAGGAAATAGAACAATGTTGGTGTGAGACATCTTTTCAGCCATGTAGTGAAGAATGTTATTTCAATTTCTACATTTTTCTCCCCACATCTGTCTCCTCCCTCCCCCATAACTGACGGCGTATCCAGGGAAGGTCTTCCTCACGTAAAATATAAAGCTGCTTCATAACCTATGCTTTTTAATTTTGGTTGATATGTGGTTCCATTTCTTATAAATCCCACCCATATCAGGGTTTTATCCAGAAGGCATCATCATCATCCACTAAATTTAACAATGTTCTCACAAAGCTGTGGTGTATGACATAATGGGCTTCTCGTCTTCGTTGCGCTGATTTAAACAAGTAGACTAAGGAAGCTCGAGGACGGCTGTCCATCACTGTCCTTGTTGCAGATGTTTGAGCCAGGTGTGCTGCTGTGGAGACCTCTGTGGAGACCTCTGTGGAGGCTGCTGCTGTGGAGACCTCTGTGGAGGCTGCTGCGCCGGTACCGGCAGCTGCCAGCAGAGGGAGCAGACACAATGAGCTCTCTGTGGAGGACCACAAGGTACAGAAGCCAAGTCAGCATTTACAGAAGACCCTACCATCTCTTATCTTAGAAAGTCACCCCATTTTGTTCAAGGAAATTAGTTGCTTACATTATTAGTTAAGGGCTTGAAAGTGAGATTCCAAAATAAGCTTTTAAGATAGAAAGGTATAAATTAAACACTACTGTTACCACACCACACTAGTGTCATGATTATCACAGATAACCAGAGATTATCAAGATAAACTACCTCCGTTTATCTTGATCCCCTCTGGGATCAATAATGTATAATCTAAGATTTCCTAAAGATGCAGTAAATGTCTCTGAAGTTTTGGTAAAACGACAAAACACTCAAGTATCTCAGTAAGGAGTTTGTTCGAAATGCACTAAATTATTTCCCTGCTTTGTGTTTTAAACCCCCTCTCACTAGTCAGTGTCTTTGAGTACCTCTATCGAGCATCTTAACTTTGACTTACGCCTGAGCATCTTCATGTTTGCCGTCCATACTACTTCTTCCTCATCATCACAACTTTGTCTCACTTTCTGATCCGTAAATTTACTCCACCTTTCTGCCAACGCATCACTCTGACCCCGTCTTGCCTGAGAAAACCTCTTCCCCTGTGTCTTTCTCTCCCTCCTCACTTCTCCTGGCTCTAGTTTTTCTTCTCCCTCTCTTCCCTCCCCTCCACATATGAAGCTGATCCCTGCAGAAAGACACCTTTATACCAAGGGTCAAATTCCTCTTAATTTCTGCTTCAAAAAATGCCGCTTTTCACCAGGTGAGTGTTATTCCTGTGCCCTAAAAAATGAGATACGTTTGAAGTCACTTGCCAGCGATGAATTGGTGGATCTTGTGTGGTAAAGGTGCCCCACACATCGCAGTAAAGTACACACACCTGTAGAAGACGGAGCTTGATTGAGGCTGTGTATTCTCTTCACGGGGGGAAATGTGTGTGTTTGCTGCTCAGTTATTTTCTGTTTTTCCAAGCGGACCTACACGGTCAAATAAACACCATAATCCTCATCTGAACTTGGAGGTTGAAGCTTGTGCCACATCTGCATTTTCCAAACGCCAACAACAGACCTGTTATTCTTAACAGAAGTTGATGAATCAGTATCATGACTGACCAAACTCGTGATTTAAGTCAGAATTCAAGAGAAAGAATATGATCAAATTCGCAGGTGAGTTTAATCTCTGTAGTCTGACGATTCAAGATAGAAGAGAGGCGTTTAGCAGGCTGAAGATAACTGCAGAAAAAAAAACCGCTGGCAGGCCGAATGTTTACTGTGTCAAAATAAGAACGCCATCACGTTAACGTCTATATCATTACATTTTTATGTCTCTTTGGAAAGTAATGGTCACATGCAGAACATATGAGCTGTAATTTCATGCACATATTTATTTGTTACATCACCTTTTTTTTTTCACAGTTGGCACATTTTTACAAGTTATTGCATCTCAAAAGTCCAGACTTTCAGGAAAGGAGGAAACCTTGGAATGATGGTGACAACATTTAGAAAAGCCAAATTACTGGTCAGCCACTGTCCCCATGTTCTTTCAGCTGTAATCACACGCTTCGGTTTTGGGTATGCACAGACCAAATCTGAGCCAGGGTACACTTAGATGACTGAGAGACCTTTCTGAGAAGATTTCAATGTGGGTGAAACAAAAAATATATAATTCTGTATGTGAGGACAGTTGGTCTTTGTAATCAAGGGAAGTTGGCAGACAGAAAATATCAGACTAAGAAATGCTGACATGGTTTTTCAGGAAGGCTTCATGCTTCTTTCAACCGGGGAGGCTTAGTCATTAAGGATGCGCTAAAAAAACATAATAAAACATAATATGAAAGTTAAAAACTGCTTCAGCTTAATGTGATTGTTGCACTTTATGCAGAGAATGAAGGCTCAGTTGAGGTTAAAAATCTCATGCAGTGCTTCTGCTTTTAGCTCTGTTGTTTTGCACAGAGGATTACACATGCTTTAAGGTTATATTAACACGTTTATAACTTGATACTGTGACTGCACTGAAACCTCGTGTATCTATCACTTTAGCGTTTATCAGCAGCCCAGATCAAGATCAAAACTGAACTAGCAGTAAAAAACAGCCTCATAACGAGGAACAAAATAATTAGTGCTCTGCAACTTACCGTGCAAGTGAAACTTAAAAAAACTGCCATTTGTTGTTTTTTTTTTTATAGCAAATAGCAGAAATCAGAATATAGGTAATTCAGAGAGGAAAACTATAAAAACGTTCTAAAAATGTAAAAACTTGGGTTTTTGTTTTAGTTTACGTCACAGTTCAAGCAGCTCGCAGAATCACTGGAGATCAGTCAGGACCTCTGACCTGAGGTGGGGGACAGAGCAGCACGTTTAAACAAAACTGGACAAAACATTTGATTATATGCATAGTACAGATCTCTATTTGACTCTCATTTTACCAGCAGCGCTGACGTCCAGAATGATGGAGATGGATTTACAAAATAGCTCCAACTACATTTTGTAAGAAATCAACATTTCGGTGTTTGCTTGAGCAGCAAGTATTGAATAGTGTGTCATTAATTTTAGGAATAAGAGGTTTACGACGTCAGCAGTGTCGATTGAAGGTGCAAACCAGATTCCAAGGCTGCATCTCTTCATTTTGCAGAGACTGAGTTGTGTGTGCATCAGAGATGAACGAGTCGAGAACCAGTCGGCGCGTCTTTGTTGCCAGGAGTAAACGTGAGACGGACGAATTGTGTCAGCAAGGAGAAATCAAAACTGAGTGGAAGAAGGGGGGCAAGATGGGAAGACAGAAAGAGGAAAAGGGAGGAGAGTATTTTCACTCTGCAGCCTTGGAGTTATTCATCCCGCCGCCTTGGCGTGTGCATGTTTTGTTGGTGCAGTAATGGCCCGGATGGGACTGAGTTTGAAGGCAGAGATGAAAAGGTCTTTGATGACTCGAATGAGCTCATGATCAGAACAGTTGACATTGTTGTTATTGCTGCTTTTCCCTGACCTCGTTAAGCGGCTGCAGCGCCTCGGGCAGATATTGCACGTCTCTGTTCAGTCTCCTGTTTTGGAAATCAATCACTTGTTTTTCTTTTTTTGATCTCTAGGGCTTCAGTGCTTGGGACGGATAACTCGTTAAAAGACTTTGTCTCGATTCTTTTCTCATCTTTTTATCTTTTCTCATCCCCCTCTTCACTCCGTCCACTTTGACCTTTTTTTAAATCACTTTGTTTATTTCTAATATCTTCTACTTTTAGAATTCCATGTCCAAACAGCTTAAACATGGTACATTTTAATTTAAAAAACATAATGCAGCAATTGTAAATCTCATAAGACCATAATTTAATCGCAATAAAACAACTGAAACATCAAAAAACAGCTGGAAAAGTAAGTGGTACTAATAAAAACAAAAACTAATTCAGTTAATTTGAAGAAGGTCAGTGACGTTGCTGGGTAGAAAACAAATTGTGAAACAATTTTAGAATAAAATTGTCCATCTCATGATCTCCAGTGTGTAATATTATCACTGTCATATAATCTAGAGACTTTCTTATACCTGAGGGACAAGGCTGCAAAACAATGCTGGATGCTTTTTGGGCCCTCAAGCAGATCTCCATGAAAAATGTGAAAGACTTTGTTATAAGAATCATCGTACAAGCTCGGGAATCCTTAAGATCCTGTTGCAAAGCTCATTTAAAGGTGTGAAAGGCATGATGGGAAACCGTCCTGTGCTCGGGTGAATTGCACTTCAACTGGGACCATCCAGAACTTATTTCAAAAGGTTGGATTAGAGTCTTTGAAATGTGTCACTTGCACATCTGGTAAGGTTTTAGAGCGACATAAACTCCCATCCAGACATCCATCTGTCTTTTGGGAAAACATTCCTGTCCCAAAAGTCCAGCATGTGTCCCTGGGGCTGATATTAAATGAGGACTGGGAGCTACAAAGTGGTAAACATCATGCTGTCCTAACTTTTGTGAGATGTGTTGCTCCTTTATGTCCACAAACTGCTGCTATCCAAGTTTAGGTTGTCTGGGCAACAGCATAAGCAGGGAAGTCCAAACCTTCCTCTTCTTAATCATCTCCAAGCCCTTCCAGAGGAACACTGAGGCACTCCCAAACCAGCAGAGAAATGTAATATCTCCAGGGTGTCCTGGGTCTGCCTCAAGGCCTCCTCCCAGTTGGACACACTTCTGCAGGGGCGCATCCAGGGGAATACTAACCGGATGCCCCAGCCACCTCAACTGGCTCCTCTCAAGGTGAAAGAGCAGAAACTCTCCAAATCTCTCCAACGTCTCACTCTAACTTTAAGAGGGAAGACCAAAAACATGCATGTCGTGTTTACCAGTGGTGCTAAATTGACGGCAGGGTTGAGTGAGAGCTTGAATGGTTGTTTCATTGGTCTCCATACGGTGATGTACCGAACCTGTCCAGGGTTTACTCATCCGGGCTGCCAGCGACCCTCCAGGTTCTGGAAGCCTCTCCTGTAGGACCACGGCTGGAGTAGCTCACTCCGGGGTTAAAGGTCTTGCTCAGAAACACCCCAGTCGAGTCCCCGCTTACAGGCAGTCATTTAGCACTTTGTCCTGCACAAAAGATCTGGACATTGACCCTCCAGCTTCACGTCACGTGCTGAGTCTTTTAGTTGTCTACCAGTATTCATATTGAGAAACACTTAAACTGGAAACTTTACTGGATCTACTCAGTTTGCTTTGTGTACGTTGATAAAAGTCAAGCAACTTATGTTTAAATCAAGTGAGCATCAAAGAAAGTCTTTAATTGACAGGTTTGCGTTTATAAAGGAACTGCAGGCCGGTAAGTGATAAATGTACAAACTGATTTCTCTGGGAATACGTGTCTGATCACGTATCACTTATGAGAAAGAATAGCCTGTTGCTTCATCCGAGCATCCTCTGCTCTTGAAGTTCTCCTCCTTCACCACTGTTCCCGGTCTACGGTCCCCTCAGTCACATCTTCGCCACTCACCATCTCTCTCATTTCCCAGGTTTCTCTCCTCTACTGTACCCAGAGAGAGGGCCCTGGTCTCAGCAGCTTCCTGTCTCACAAAAGACCCTTCTGTTTCCCCCCTCTGTGTTTCCTTTGCTGCCACCCCACCCCCTTCCTCAACACCCCTGTGGTACATTCCCTCCCTCTCCTCCTGGTGCATTCCTCATTGACCTCGGCAAGCTGAGCAGTCCCACTGTCAGCGAGAGGAACTGAACCTTCACTGGCCCACGGATGCAGTTTTTTAGGGTTTTTCTGTTCAGATCAAGACAGTTTGGACTCTAGACAGTGTGCATAAAGATATGAGCTGAGTACTTTTAGTGCAATAAGACAAAGAAGATCAAATTTTAGACTAAATATTGACAAGAAAAATTATAATCTCTCATGTTTGTGGTCGAAAATGTCCAAAACATGATGTCAAAGATCTTTAACTAACCCTGGCATATTGGGAGTCTGATCAAGAACTGGTCTTTCAGAAACTAAAGTTCAATATATGACAATTAAAGAAGAAGGTGTGTTTATATCAAATTAACTCACACCCCCAGACTCCAAAACACAGATGAATTGTTGACTTCTAACCTTGTTTGAACTAATATATTTAAGATTTTGGTTTGTCTGCCAATCTGAATTAAGTGTTTTTAGGTTTACCATAATAAACTGGACGTACCCGCAGTGTACTGCACATCCTCTCTAGACCCTCTTAGTCTTGTTCAGTTCTTCATTTCAGACGGGGGGGTACACTGGTTCCCCAACGACTGACCTGGACGTTGGTAATCCAGGCCAGAACTGATCAGCGTAGCATTTCTAGATTACTTGCTCATGGTTTTTACCTGAGTTTGAAGGGTGAAGGTCATCCTAACACCAGTACAAACACAACCACTGACAGGATCCAAACCCTGACCTGGACCTTGTTTCTTGGTCACTGATAATTTATTACGTAACTTAAAGTGCTTTTCAAAACTTCAGTCATTCAAAATGAATCGGTAGGTGGATGCATAATTTCTCCAACTTTTTTGAGAGTGTTGCTGGTGTTAAATTAAAAACCAATCCCCCAACACGTTTTATGTTTTATGTGCTTTGTACTGTTTTTAGTTAAAGACATGGTTGATATTATTGCATGTGGTTGCACTGTTTTCTACATTTATGGTTTTTAGCAGCTTTGGAAGCAGCTTGTGTGCAGCACTTTTCCTCTCAGCTTGTAGGAGTCCGACTGAACAGCTGGTGTGAACAAGGCCCTCAATCTTTCTGGCTCCTCCACGCTTCTTTGTAACTGTCAAGTACAGCAGCGTTTCACGTCAGCTCCAGACTGACCCACCCGACCCTCCTCCGGACCTCTCAGTGTCCTTTGAGGAGTCTGAGTTACAGCTGGGCTTCACTGCCCTTCAACGTTCAACCAGCCACATTTTTGTGATGCTTCACATTCTTGGTTCTTCTCCTCTTTCATCCTTTAAAATTAGGAAAACTACAACATAAGCTTGTTGTGTTTAATTAATCATCTCTTTGCAAAAATGACCTCCTGTTCTAATAGGTTGTGTCTGTCGTTAAGTCGCTCCAGACTCGTTTTTGTTCATATTGCAAAGAAAGTGGTGAAAACAAATTTAGAAAATATCATCAAGTTTGTGTGAAAACCTTTGTGCGCCGTCCTGCATTTACAAACCAATTTTCTGTTCGATTTCTGGTTGTTATGTGAAACAGAGACATTTTTATGTGTGTACATAATGTGTATCGTGTGTATTACTTAATTTCCCTTTTTTTTTTTGGTATCAACTTAAAAAAAAAGGAAATAAACATGGACTTTGAGTTCCAGTCTCAGTTTGAGGCGACTTTCCTCCCGTTCATTGTTACCTGTTCTCTTTCTGCAGTCAGCTGTTAAGCAAACATGTAAAGCAGGTATTTAGTTTAATAATAGAACAGTACCACCTGGGAATAAAACCTAATATCGCGGAGCTTATTTTTATTTCGCAGGAGGTCAAACGTTTGAACTGAGTTGCTACTGAGCATCTTGACTCTGCTGCAGACAGACGTTGAAGAGACTTCACTTGTGGGAAAGAAGTCGTGAAGATGTCAGAGTTGCCGAGGTTACACTCTGTGTTTCAGCCAGCAGGTCAGTTTGTGATGCGTCCATCCTTCCATCCCTCCATCCTTCCATCCACCTTCTCCCTCCACACCTCCATTTTACTCTGGAATCTCCGTGTGTAAATACCTTTTGATCCCTCCCCCTCCCTCCTTCTCTCTCCCTCCTCTAACTCCTGTCCGAGCTCTGCTTCTTCATCAATGGCCTTCATTCATTGCCTCTTACCCTCTGCATGCCTGCGTGCCCCCCCACCACCGACGCGCTGCGTACCCGCCCTCCTCCCCCCCTTCTCTCTATTCATTCCTGTGATTTTTCCTGCCTGTACCTTTCCACAGCCCAAGCGGCCCCTCCCAGGCCACAGTTTCCTCATGTGAGTCCTATCTCTCTCCACCATCTGGCTGTTTCATTTTAGGGATCTGTGCATTTAGATGCACATCTAAATGCGGTTTAATCGAACTTTGGCAAGAATATTTATTGGCATTTCTATTGAAAAAAGCCCCCTCTATGCACATTACACACGGACGCGTTTCTTTGCGTTTAATCGCTCTCTGTGTTGTCAGATATGGATCTGCAGTGTGGCGCGGCGTGGATTTTAGTGCGGAGAATATGTTAACCTTACTGCAGATGAAACCTGAGCCTCATATTTGAACTGAAATGATTCACTTTGTGGCTCGGTACGCTATATTCAGTCCCTCTAACTGCCTATTATTAGTCTGGCCGTTATACACCGTCTGAGCAAATTACCTTCTAACAGTGAGTAATTGTGCTAAACTGAGCAAACCTTGGAGTTCTCCTGGTGCTATTTTAAGGCGAAGGAAGCTGCCTTCAAACTCCCAGAAAGTAATTTATTTGTGTTAAAAGCCAGAGAATAAACAGATGTACAAAGAGAGAACTCATGGGAATGAGAGAGGAGGGAACACACACATCACATTTAGTTTATCAAACATCATCAAAGAACTTGCTTACTTAAGAAAAATATATCGTGTGCTCATACATATACTTTGCCCCTCACACACGCGCTCTGTTATACGTCGGCTGGCATGCAGACCCGAGAGCTTGTGAACACTCACCCCACACAGAAAAAACACACCCACATGTGTGCACCCTGTTTCTGCCTCACTCTGGCCCATCGTCACCCCTTTCCTACCTCCTCCTCCTCCTCCTCCTCCTCCTCCTCCTCCCCTCATAGCTATTTCAGGGTATGTGGTTAGCTGGGTGTGTTAGCTGGCCAGATTCAAAAATCACTGACCCATTCCTCTTTTAAATTCCCCTTCTTCATCAGGATCAGCACACCTTCAGTAACTCTCACACACCAAGCGGGTGATGCGTTCATTAAACACTCAAACGCTCTCCCTCTCTCTCTTTTTGACGCCACTCTTAGTGTTGAGTGTGTCAGTTTGTCCTTTTCCTCCCAGTCAGGCTCATGCTCTGATCTATTTCGGTGTGCTGTGGCTGGCAGGGTGTGCGTGCACGTTTGTGGCCCTGCCCTGTAAAATACAGACTTTTCAAGGAAGTCAGCTGCATAATATGGCCGCTTTATTGTAATTACAAGGTTCTCCGTTTGGAAATAGCACATACAGAGAGCTGCCCACAGGCACTTGCTGAGTCCACCTCGCAGACCTGATGCCATCTTTCGCTCTTCCTCTGCCGACACTCTTGTCTCGGCCTCCTTGAAGTCTCCCTGGCTTGCACTGACCCAGATGTTGCCACACCAGCCAGTCATGTCAGCTGTATATTAGTCACCCTTTGATATTAAAGCCAGTTAAACGTGAGGTCTGTCTGGCTGGGTAATTCAGTCCGATGGGTGGTCACGTCTGATGGAGGCTCTCCTCTGGAAATCCCTGTGGTCTCTGTGTTCTTCTTACCCTTAAATATCAGGGCTGCTGATTAGAAGCCTTTATTAATTCTGCTTCAGCTGACGCTGAAACTTAATTTTATAATTGAGGGGTTCACCTTGACCTGCTGCACACGTTTTCCAGCGGGCTGAGCGAATGGAGCTCTTGCAGCCTCAACTTTTAAAAATTGTTCATATTCAGATGTTGGAGTCATGCTCCTGTTTGCTCTTTTCTTTGAAATGTAGGAATCTGAATAAAACTTTATCAGACAAAATTCTGAAGCAAAATTCTTTCATTTAACTTTCTGTCACATCAAATGATAATGAGATGTCATTGTCACTACATGAAGTAATGTACTATTACTACTATTACTATTGATATGACGTATGGTAACTATTCCACCGCATGGATAAACTGTGAGAGTCTCCTTATGTAGCAACGACCTCAAATCAACACAACAATACCAACATGTCACTTATGATGTAAAATTGTTCAGTAAGAAAAAGACTGATGGCTCGTTTGTTGCCAGAAGAAAGTGTATTTTCTTTTAAAAGGACGTGGCAGCATGGGTTAGGTCTCCAAAGCAGCTTTCTGGACTAGAGTAGTGAAGTCGTTGAACCGTATTGCACAGCACCGAATACAGTATCTCAACACAAACTCCTCACAGCAACTGTAAAGCACGGTGGTGGAGGGGCGATTATTTGGGAATGTCTTCTGCACCCTCAGGACCAGAACAGCTCGCAGTCACTGAGTGGACCATAAAGTCCTCTCCAAACCAAACTGATCTGGAGTCAGATGTGAGGCCAGCATCTCAACCTAGATGGAAGTTCAGCCCTGCAGCAGGACGACGATCCCAACACACGAACACATCTGCGACAGAGTCGATGAAACAGAAACGGATCAGGCTGCTATGATGTTCCAGACAAAGTCAAATGTGTGCAGTATTATTAAGAGCTGCACATCCATGAGCTGAAGCAACATTGTAAAGACAAATGAGCCAAAATTCATTAACAACTATGTGAAAAACCGATAACGTCAAACATGGACCTGCCGCATAACCTCCTCACACCTGCGCTCATGTTTGGTATTCTCATTTCTTGTTCCTTCAGCATGATTTAATATTATGGTATGCACAACCCAACATGTGACGTGCACAAATGTGGACTTCACAGGTCTTAGGTCAGGTGGTAAAACGATCTCGTGACTCGTGGGTTGTTTGTGGGATGTTCTTCCAAACACTGCATCTGCAGTTTAACTTACTTTTCGTGATAACAAATGTAAAGTCTTCAAAACCTAACATTTAAAAAAAGAAAACCAAAAGTTTAATTTACTTTAAAAGCTGGTTCCCAACAAATAAAATTATCTTGTTCCTGCAAAGACATCTTGTAACCTAAAAGTCAATATATATATATATATATATATATATATATATATATATATATATATATATATATATATATATATATATATATATATATATACATATATTGAGGTCCTGACTGAATTTGCATCAAATTATTTCATCTACAGACATAAAACATCAAAGAAAATGGAAACAAACCAAACAGCGGCTCTCGAACCTTTAATCAACCAATCTTTTCCTTAAACACACTCTAGTTTACTCTGGTTTAAATTCACCGGGAAAAAGAGTTGATCAGCAAATCACAATATTAAATTAAAGTGATCAAAGTAAAACCTTCACATCCATGAATTATATTATTATTTGATATGGTTTAGTATATCCAGCATTGGAATAATAACTTCAAATAACTTACTGGTGTTCAATCAAACTGACGTCATAAAATACAAATAGTGGATGTTTGTTAGTTTTTGTTTTAACTTTAACTCATTTATTTGAAGTAAATTGTGTTTCATCATCTGCATTTAGATTTATTCTGTATTTTTTTTTCCTGATAAACATCTCTATAATACTTAAAACTGAGTTTACAGATTTACAGTAACCTACATTCCAGTTTGCTCTTTCAGCTCATTCTGTTTCTTTTCTTGATCAGCTTTAATGAAACTATAAGCTCATTTTTCCTGCTTTCTTCAGCCCCCTGCTGAAAAGAGAAGCCTTTTTTAAGCACCATGTTTTCGGTTGTGTTCTCGGTTAAACCGTGGTTAAACAAAAGTTTTTGAATCGAATGCTTTGAGACAAAGTGAATAAAAATTGCGCATCCATACAAAGCTTGGGACAAACAAACCACTGAGGTCTCTTGGGGTGTCTCTTTTTACAGCCTGTGGCATCTTCTTTCAGAACCCACGAAGGCCAAAACCAAGAAGTCTGTTCTCAAAAAGAAACACTCGCTTCAGTGTGTCCAGAAAGCCAAAATAAAAAACCCAAAGCTGCCGCACTGAGGGAGCGTTTCCTGGGATTTCTGATGCAATGTTGTTAATCTTGCAGCGGAAATATCGTCCCAGTACAAAGACGGAAAACACAAAGAAACCAGCTCTCACGTAAAAGATCCATTCTGGGTGTATGTTGCTTACGTGCACTTGTTTTTACTAAATTAAATGCATCAATATTTGGATTGAAAGTCTTCTTCTGATCTTTGCAGCTCTTCAACTCCTGTGTTCGCTGCCTCGGTCTGCCTTTTTTCTTTCGTCCTCTCATCTTGGAGCATGAAATTACATATTTTTCTTCTGGTTTTTGTATATTAATGCACGAGTATAGAACCGTCTGAGCCTGTTTTCGTTACGGTTCCTGATGGATGCAGCAGCGTAGTCGATGGTTTCACAGAAGCATCATGAAACGCCGGCTCCTTTCATTCTATATACTCACATCAAAGCTCACCCCTGTAGTTTCTCATGAGCGGCCAGCATGTTATATTCTTTTGGCAGTCTGTCATAGAAACTCATGAACAGAACATTACCACTAACGAGCAGCTTAAACATGGCCAGACTTTCTTTTTCATTTTTTTTTTCATCTCTAGGTAAAAATATGGTTGCATCCCATCTTCTTAAGAACCCACATATTCCAACAAATTACAATATGTAAAAGGAAAAATGATCTATGCAGGCAGTTTCTATCCTGATGGTTATTTTACCATTAAGGAAATATGTGACAGATGTTTGGTTGTTTGTCCAGTTGGTCTCCGTGGGGCCGTGTGGTCTACTGGTAACCTGTCCAGGTGTACCTGCTCACCCACTGACTAAAATGTGTATATGACTACTCGTGACTGAAATTCAGATTAGAGACAGTTAGGATCTGTACAAGAGACATTAAGTGAAATTTGGAATAAGTTGAGCTTTTTAAGTTCCCTTTGTAAAAACATGCGAATCCATTCAAATCCCGAAGAGCAGCAGATAAGCGCTCTAGGTTCGTACACCACCACACAGGAACGTGTATATCAGCAAAACCTTTTACCTTTTACAGGTTCTTTCTGTCACTACTAAGCCGCTGGAGAGAACGATAGTGAGGGGTGTTAACTCAGAAAACGCCACAGACAAACACGCCCCTCACAAAATCGCATACAAATGGGGGAAGAAATAAAAGGTCGCGAGGAGGAGTGAGTGGTACCAAGAATCAAGGGATAATTATGGCTGATTACTGCTTCTGCATGTGAAGTCTGCATTCAAAGAAAGTGACTAACCATGGGTTGTGTGAAGGCAGAAACATTTAAGAGGCAGACGGCTGGGCACATTGGAGATCTTTGAAATTGGCATATGAGATTCTTTAGTGTAAAGACAGGTATGGATATGAAAGTGGCTTTGAAGTTATGAAAGGAATGTCTCGCTGGTTGTACCATAAACGTAAAGCCTAGTGGCTTAATTTATGCCTTTGTACTCAAACAGAGAACCTTGTAAACATTATATATATTACATATATTATATCTTTCCCCGCCGATTGACTTGGAGACGTATCGTTTGTGCCCTCATATTCCACACAGACACTGTCAGGACAGATCGTCTCAGGAGTGGAGGAACCTGAAAGTTCATCCCCATTAGACCCTGCAATGGCCACAAAACCCCAGAGGGACATCTCAGACACCACAGGCCTTTACATGTTTGATATGAAAGTTCACGACAGTGCATTTAGATTAAAGAACACAACTATCTATGGAAAGGGTTGGCAGGAGAACGTCTGCTGTCTTTGAAAAGAGCAGGACAGCTCAGCTCAGGTTTGCAAAGTTTCATCTGAACAAACCGCAAGACTGCTGGAGCACTGTTCTTTAGACAGATGCAACCAGATGCTGGAGATGACAATGAATTCCTCTGTATAGTAACGTATTCTCCATTTCAGTTTAGTTCAATATTCCTTAACAATCCCAGAAATAAAAATGTGTTGACGCAGTAAAATAAATTGGCCAGTCAGCTAGTGTTCCTCCAAACAGTCTGCTCCGTTCCCTCCTGTAGACACCTTCACCTCCAGTGTGCCAGTTCTCCACGTAAACATCCGCCTCTATCTTATTTCCTAAGATGGAAGTAATATTTGGTTTATACCTAGTCCTTCTAAAATCTACAATCATCTCCTTTGCCTTGTTCATGGAGTCAAATGTGAGGCCAACTGTTTCACAGCCAAAACTTGGTTGAAGTGCTGCAGGAGGACAATGACGCACACAAGCAAATCCACAACATAGAGGCTGGAAAGGGAAATAATCAAGGTGTTGCAAAGGTCCAGTCACAGTCCAGACCTCAACCTGCCTGGAGTGTGGTGGTGGAAGCTGAGGGGAGCTGTGCTAAACCGGATCCCTGTGGACCTCAGCGAGCTGAGTCGGTGACACATTCCTCACCAACAGTATGAGCTGATAACATCAAAATAATTACTTTGAGTTGCTGCTGCTGAAAGTCGTGTTTAAACCTGGGTTGTACTTTGTTTTTAACACGCTGCTTCTGCGTTTTGGTTTAGGTTAAATAATGACACATGTTCAAATGAAGTTGTGTTTACTGAGGTTTATGACCTGTTAAGGACCAAACTGACTTGCGTCAACCCTGACGTGTAGACCTGTAGGTTTGAAAGAGGGCGCTTTCTGTAATATTTATAATATGTGATTTTTTTGCATATTTTAACAAAATAAAAAAGATTTTATTTCTCCTCGTCTTTGAATTGTATTATGATTGTTTTTGTATGCATTCACCTATTTTTTTTTTTACTCACTTTCTTTCAGTTCCTGAACCCATCAGCAGATGGGACCAAGAAATGTTTGTATTTTTCCTACAAATATGTTAATTCACGGAACAGTCGAGGTACATCAGAAATCATGTTTATGTTTGATTAATAAGGATCTTCTTAATTTCTCTTGCAGCCTTAACACCTGAGGTGATGCTGCGAAACAAGGTCACACCAGATTGACCAATCAGAGCAATCGAGAGACTCCGAGGGCCTGATAGGGGCGTGGAAACTGGCGCGGACAGAACTCTGATTGCTCGGTTTAGCGCTCACTCAGCACAATGGGCGGAACTAATGCCTAATCTGCAGATTACCTTAGCTTTTGTACCTGGTTTGTAAAGGTAACCGTTACATGTCACGTAACGTAACCGGTAAAGACGATAAAGGAAGGTGTTTATACAACCCTTCGCAGTAAATTAGGGGTTCTGAGATCATCAGAACTGGCGTTTAACTGTTTGTCGTGGGTTCTCTGGATCTGTGTTAAAACCACACCTGAAAGAAAGACCCCATTGTTGTGTTTGTCAGCTTAAATATTTGTGCATAACGATCATTAACTTCGTTTAAGACTCTCCTGCGTGTACGTTTATCTCCGTGCCCTGAGCTTGCTTTTACGCACGCCCCCATATCCCTTCTCCCTCTTTGCCAACCACTCTCTCTCACTCCACACACACACATACACACTCTCACTCCCCGTGAGGGAAAGTAAAGAAGTGGAGAGGGAACGAGAGAAGGGAGAGAGAGCGTGATTCCAGGTCTCTCTCTGCTGCTCCCTCCACTTTGGGTAGCTACGCGTACCCAGCCTGACTCAATGGGGCTTTAGCACTAAGGGGTTAAACGTTAAAATAAAAGATATTTATTAACCCCGTACCCCTTCTAGTGTTTGGGCTTTATGCATCAACACAGACATAGGTAACACACCAAGGAAAGTCTCCGGGAGAGAGGTAAAGACGTCTCCAGAGGCGTACCTTTTTGTCTGCTGCCTCGCAGAAGGTTCAGTCGGGCTCTCCTCGTCGACTGGCTTTCTGTGAGAGGATAACATCCCCCATATCCCACATTTACAGCTCAACCAGGCCGGCAAACTACTGCAACACTATGGATATTGGAGCTTGTCCCTTCAGGAAGAAACGGAGACCGTGGCGCATGGACTTCGCATCCTTCGCCTTGGTTACCGTGGCGCTTGCCATGTGCCAAACGACCGTGGTTCGGGCAGGTAAGAACGTTTCTCATTGCTATTCACATTGTATATCACAATATTTTTCTTTAAATTAGCTCTCACTTTTTGATTTTTTTAAAATCTTCCTAAACGTCTTTCTTCTTTTTTATCTTATAATTAATTAATCTTCGTCTCATCCATTATCAGACACACCTGACACGCATCTTTAAGTTTTCCCTCAAAAATGAGGCCAATAATGCCCCGTCAACGTGGGCCCCATGGTCTCCAAATATGTAAATCTCTTTGGTATTTGTTGCATGGAGACCTGCATATTTAAGCCTTAAAGTCTATTCTTTGTGCACTTGAAATTCCCAAAGTGTCTCCGGTTAACTTGTGTTCTTTCCTTTCTCACGAGGGTCCTATGTGACTGGATCACTCTGCCAAGCACTTGGTAATTTTATAAAATTAGATAGGACATTTGTTTCTCATCTCACAAAAAGAGAGATTTGCAATGATGGACTTGAAAGGAAATGCAGATCTCGTGCACAATTTATCATGTTTTATTCAAACATTTATGATGACATTGCTGTTTTTGTTTGTTATGGAAGACTAATAAAAAAAGAAACGCTTCCTTGAGACGCCACATATTTATGTCGTTTAAAAAAAGAAAGAACCTTCCTGTCTTTGTCGTTTACTTGACGGGTTGAGCGTGCGTGGCGTCTGCTGCTGACAGGTGTCACCCCACCAAGCGTTGCAGTCGGTTTAAACTCTGGGATAATGGTGTTTTAAGTTTTTCATGTGAACTTGACTTTCCCTTCTTCACTTTCATACTGACTTCGTTTCATTATTAGGGATGTTTGCAGTTTTGACAGTCTGGTACCATTTTTGCGCAGTTCTGTGCGCCTCCCTATCCGGAGGGGGGTATGGGACAAAACGGTGCAAGCACCTGCTTCTTCGCCCTTTAGGAGATTATGTCCTTTGCCATCCCGTTAAGGATTTTTTAAACCTTATTTTTGTGCTCTAGATAAGTGTTGGACTGTGCCAGACTGGTTTTTGAGAGTTTTTTAACACCCCTCCCGCCTCTTAACTGTCCACAGTCAGGCCATATACTGTAGATTGGTTGTCCCTGGAATGATCTGTATGCAGAGCATTTCCCAGACACACCGCTAGTCGTCTGTGAGTTATTTTTTTAACAGTAAATCCATTGATTCACCTGAATCCAGATGGGTTCAGGTCTAACTGGACATTTTTGATTGCACGCCATTCTTTGTGATTGTTTTTTCACTTCATATATTCACATGTACAGATATTAATTATTACTTGAGCCCAAGAGACGTCAGGTGGGGGTATACATTTACGTTTTAATTTAAGCCAACCTTTCATTATATATTTTTTCGTAAGTACCAGCGGGCAGGTGGATCAGCAGTCATAACTCTGACAGTTTGTAGAGGACAGTTTCTGCAGCCCAGTTACTTTTACTTCCTTTGTGTTTTTTGGCCACGTTTATAATTTCAGATCGTGGGATTCCTGTCGTCGTGTGTATTTTGGAAGCGGAAACCTGGGACATTTTTACTTTTCATGAATAGGTTGTTATGCGGTGGAGCACCTCGGTCGCAGGGGTTTGGGAGTGAAAGCTTTAAGTGTATGCGCTTGGTCTGCCGCACAGCTCTGTTTGTGTATTCGCGTCTGGACGCGCAGGGGTGTGGAAATGTATGCCTCATCTGCGTGAATGCGCCTCTGTGTGCGCCACGCCGTGCCCGCTGCGTTTCTTAACTTATAGGGCGCCTATAGAGGTGGGATTTCGTTTGCCTTCAGAAAATGCGTGCTGGCGCACGCTTGCTGATCCATCCCGCTGAGCCGACTCGTGCGTGGTGCGTCTGCGTGTGCGTTCCCAGTGCGCGCTGTGCGGTGCGGCGGCAGATGTGTGCAAATTGTAACAGCGCCCCACCCAGGCAGTGAAAGCCCGATTTAGAGAGCAGAGTGGTTAGAATGTCACATGTTTATTCATTCTTCCCTGAGAGAATGAAGAAAAGGCGGAGGGATGGATGAGGCACACCCAGCACCCAGAGGGCAGCGGCCCCACAGAGCCATGAAAGCCCGGTTTTGTTCAATGAGAAGAAATTCAAAGGGCAATATTTTCTTGACATGGATGTTCCTCAAGTTCATTTCAAAGCAGCGCGCTCCTCAAAGGGCAGTCTGTCTCAGTGTGGCTAAACATAACATAACTCTGCTCTCCCTCTTTCTCTCAGTCTCTCTGTGCTGCTGAATAGAACCACTATGAAGTGGCGGAGCAGGGCTCCACCGCTCCTGCCTGCATGGAAGTGTGTGGCACATCAGGCTTCTGCTGGAGACGTGTGGCTCAGAGCATCTTTAACTTGTCCCCTTCATTTCCACTGCCTCATCTGTGCCCCTGTAGTTTTAGTGATGCGCATCCATCTTACTGCCACACCTCGTTTCCCAAGTCTAGTGAAAGCCTGAGCATAATTCCTCCACCTGGCCCTGCATTTCCGGTTTTCCATGCTGACATGTCAGTAGGGAGTCTTGAATCCTTTTTTTTTAATTATTATTATTATTCTATCAAGATGGGCCTGATATCTGGCCATTCAAAAGTGTCATCAATTCATAACAAATGCAGATTGTGGGAAAAGAAAATACCAATAAAATATGAAATGGAGAAAGTAGAGGGTGGAAGTGGGATCCGACACGTCTTGGGTGCCCATTTATTTTAAAAGTTTATATTATGTAAATTACTCAACATCCTTCATCAATACCATTGTAAAAGTTATGCACCATTATAAGTGAGATTTTATTTAACCTCAAACCTTTAATGATGTAAATCACCAAATGAATAACTCTCAGATTTGCAGCTGGCTTTGACGCATTTAAAAAAAAACAGGAAGATGGACATGTAAGCTCTGGGATCTAATCCCACGTTTGAATGCAGACTCACTTAAATTAATGCATAATTGACTCATGAACTGCGACTTCGCTCCACATCGTTACTTTCCTTCTCTGTGTTTTAGTAACTTCAGCTATGGATATAAAATTGTCATGTTTTCATGGACAGACGAGTCCTGGAGCGCTGTTGCAATATGAAACTGTGCAGAAGTCAACGCTGAGGTCGTTTTTAACACCTCTCCTGTCAGATGTGAACCAACACATCCACTCAGACTGTAAACGTTTGAAAGCCTCGCTGACAAAACCACATTAGCAGTGCAGACTTAAAGGAAGAGTCGCGCAGAAGACAGTTGTTCTCTTTTCCTCCGTTTTATAGGTGATGATTTAGTGGTTTGAGCGAGTGGATAATCATTCCTCCGAGACATTCTGTTTTAGCAGAAGATACAAGTACGACAGGCAAGCGTGCCAACTGTATAATGACAGACTGTCTGTATAGGATGCTATTCCTAGTCACTGGTATTTAGCTGCTTCTAGGAGGTCACTGTTGGAGGCTGTGGAGACCAGCTGGGTTTTAACATCTAATGTTAATGTACATCTTTTTTTCCAGACGCTGGTGCAGACTATCTGCTTGAAAATAGTTTTAAATGTTGACTTTGGTGGAAATAAGGAACCACAGGGAAGCAAGTGAAAGTTGTCTGGAAGAAGAATTTGGTTGCTGAAACTTGTGACTGCTTGATAAAACCAGGAGGAGACAACTTTGACTGAAACCTGCAGCTGAGGTTCAAGATACAACGAGTACAGGAGGCCTTTAATCTTTGGGAAACACTGATTTCCAACCCTTTTTGAATGAAAATGAGAAGGTGAAGCGTCTTCCTCAGCATTGACACTAAGCTAAAACTTTCAGATGCTTGATGGTTTTGATGAAGTGTGCAGGAACTGTAAAGGTTATTTCAGTCTGAAATGTGCAGCCTTAAAGGTACAATGTTTAAAAGAAACGGTAAAATGATGGACCGCAACGCAGCACGTCGCGGCGCGTCGCAGCGCGTCAAACGCGTCAAACTGCTGCGGCGGCGGCGCCCTGAACTCTCCACTACTGAGCGGCTGCTGTTGCAGCTAAATTACACCTCTAAAAACCCATTATGGAGACGTGTTTCGGATGCGGGGATTTCCAGACTGACAGCCCTCTCTCAGATCGTGGTTATTATAAAATACCAGCCCCCTGCTCCTTCACTGCCCGTGAAGTCTGAACTGAGACGTCTTTGGTTTGTCTTCAGCTACTTGTTAAATGTTTATGAGCATGTTGGCTGCACGTTTCCATACATTAAGTTCTTTAGTTAGTGAGTTTAAATAGGAAGCGTTTGAAATGAACCGTGAGTATGGGATTTGACCTTCATCCTTTTTAATTTGAAACTCTTAAGTAAAACTTGAATCTTCTTAAGAAGGCAAGTTCCCAGCTGACGGATGTTGTGAATACAACATGGAAAATGTTGTTTGTCTTCTCTATTTTTGAACATCATAGGCCAATTTTTTTGTTTGTTTTTACTTTTAGGCTAGAAGTGTGCCCTGGAGTATCCTTATTGCTGAGACTGTTGGGTGCAGAGCCGAGCTGTGTAGTTGGATCCCTCTCCCTCTTTTCCACGTGACGGTACTTTTCAGGGAACCTCTGATCGCTGCTGGTCTGGGCCTTGTGGTACCCAGCAGGCCTTTTGGTGTCAGCATCCACCCTCAGACCCAGACTTGAGCCCTGTGGCCTGCAGCCCTGAAGCCACACGGGTTTGATGCACGCTGGCGTCGTCAGCGCATGTAGACCAGCACAGACCAGTTTAACAGTTTAAGGAACACGAGGAACCGCAGTACAATAAACGCTGCAGTGCTGCACAGATTAGTTTAGACACAGGTACTGAAGCCAAAAAAAGGATGTTTAAATTAAGAAAAGTTGCTACTTTAATGACAAGAAAACCATAAAACCACAGGTCCGTTCTTGTCTGTTTGAGAGCCACTTATTCTGCAGGGATGCGTTTAAGGACATGAAAAAGCTTACAAGCTTTATCAGTTTTTTGGTTTCCACTTGTAAATAGGCGTCTTAGTGAAAAAGCAGGAATGTTTTTGCAGACCCTTTTCATAAAAGATGGGAGCATAATCACGTTAAGTTCACGTGAGGTGTTCAGTCCTCCTACCTGATGTTTATTATACTTCTCTTGCAGTCATATATATCAGTCTTTTCTCCTCCTGAGCACTTTGCCCGATGCTGTCAAACGTAGAACGTCCACCTGATAATTTACCCAACACTGATAAACCAAACCCCTGGTTTATATATATATATATATATATATATATATATATATATATATATATATATATATATATATATATATATATATATATATATATATATATACTGGATTCCAGTAATGGCTTTTCGGTCTGTGTACACAAGGCATTATAAATAAATCATAAATATAGAGCTCCATGTCTGAAATTATAACTTGCACTCATGCTTCTTACCCTTGCGGTGGGCTGGGTGGATGGAGAGACAGATGGTGATGGGAGTCGTGGCTAAATCGAGTTTATCGTGCTTTTTTGGAGATCTGAAATGATTTTTCTTCTTCTCATCCATGCTGGTTCTAGGAGTAAGCAGAAGTTGCAGCATAATGCAAAGATGAATCTGTGTACGTGTCCGTGCATGTGTGCATGTGTGCATTGATGGGAGCGCATTGCTGTCGCTCCGTGTGTCTAACAGTGTGGTTGTTGAGTTAAGGTGAGAGGTGAGGGGTCAACGTGTCAGCTGGAGTGTGTGTCTGGTATTTGACACAGCTGTGCCACACACACACACACACACACACACACACACACACACACACACACTCAGATACGTGGGGATAAATAATGCTCACACAGCAATTTTAACATTGAGCATTTAAGGGGGGAAACACCATCATTTCGAATTGTTTTTCCCTGAAGTGAACTAAAACTTTTGTAATATATAAAATTAATATGTCACCCACATTTCTTTTTATTTTTACACTTTTTCCCAAATATAAATTAGGGACACAGGTTAGATTTATGACAATAAGTGAATTCCTTTACTATTCAAACTCTCTTCTCAATGATCCTGTCTGACATTATTTACATACGAGGTCAAACCTGCATGTCCAGCTGCTTTGTGAGTGGACGGCAGAGTTGTGTGTATTCTAACGGTGGTAAACCTTTGTGTGTGTGTGTGTGTGTGTGTGTGTGTGTGTGTGTGTGTGTGTGTGTGTGTGTGTGTGTGTGTGTGTGTGTGTGTGTGTGTGTGTGTGTGTGTGTGTGTGTGTGTGTGTGTGCAGCTCTGCAGCTGTTTATGCTCTGACTGACGCTGTCAGCTTGTTGATTCAGTCTCCTTCAGCTCCCTCTTGTGGCGGCTCTGGAGAACTGCAGCGGTGTTGCCACAGGCGCGTCCACTCGTTCACTTCTCCTAATTTTTCAGCGCGGGTGCCACCTTGGATATTTTGCGCATGTTTTCGTATTATGTTTTAACAAGCTGGTGGTCAGTATTTGATCAGTTATGTTTTTTAGGACTGAGAAGGCTTGAAGGGAACAGCAACAGGACTGTTTCAGTCAGGTGGCTGAAAAAATCCAGCCACCCTACAGGACACAGTACCTCGTTATACCCCAAATAACTTGTTTCTATTCTTTTTTTATCTAAGGTTGTTTTGATTTTGATTAAATGAGAAAATGAAAATATCTGACAAGGTAGAGACGTTTCCTGTATTTGTACTATAACATTTCAGATTCAGTGTTTGTTTTTGTCGTTTTTTTTCCTTCCTTGGACCGAGTCCTGTGCAATGTTCAGTCAGTAACTGTATAAATGACTTTAATCTGCACTTGCTACCGTGGTTGTAAGGGCTCTCAGGTGCTGCAGCGTTGTTTCCGACCCTAATGACAGCAGTGTTTGGGGCTACATTTACATCAAAAAGCAGCGAGCATCAGTGAGGCTTATGGTGAGAGACTGAGGGAGCAGGGCAAGAAAAGTGAAGAAAAAGAGTTTATGCCCCTTGTCTGTCTGTTTTCCTACCTTGTCTAGTTTCATATGTGCCACTCCTCATCCAGCGAGGTGCATAGGTGTGTTTTCTTTCCTTCCTGGACTATGCGTACCTCTGCAGCTGTGTATGTTGGGTTTTTTGTGGGTGTGTTTCTGTCGTGATTGCGGTCCTCCAGGCAGGAAGGGCCCCGGCTGCAGATGTAGGCTGGGGACTGGGAAACAGAGTACCACATTGTACTGGACATACAGGGGGAGCTCGGGCTGCAACCTGATCTGGTATCCTGCCATCACAGAACCAGGCTGAACCAGGCTGAACCAGGCTGAACCAGTCTGTCTACTGTCTCTGCACCACAACCCCCCCCCCCCCCCCCCCCCCCCCCCGACGCACACATACTCCAACCGGCCCCACATCTCTTTCTTTTCCTCAAGCTCGTCCTTTTGTTGCTCTCCCTCCTATAATACCTTTATCAGATATGCAAATAATCTTTAAGATTTTTAAAAAAGAATAATATCCTCTCACTTTGGGAAGTTTGAAAACATGTTTTCCACTGATAATTCTCATGCTCATCATATCTTCTTAGTAAGGCTTTTTTATTATTATTAATTTTAAGTCCTACTAAGTCATTTCCAAACCATCCATATCCTCTTAATCTCTGCTACAAGGGTCACATCTTTCCAATAAGTCTTACTAACGTCCACTTTGTTCCGCTCCACCTCTAAGTGGCATTTTAATGGTATTTCTGTGCAGCTTGCAGCCTCACACCTCCACTTTTCCTCCTCTTCCTGAGTATTTACATACACCTCCCTCCCTTTCTGGTCTCATCCGTCTCTCCATCGCTTCCTCCGCCCTGCAGAGTGACATTAATGTGCTGTGGTCCAGACACCCAGGAGCAACATTAACGCATCATTTGTCCTCTCTGAATAAATATTACCATCTGTGGGCTTATTTTACTGGCTGCAGGCTCTGGGCGTCACCTAAACACCAGCACGCCCCGGCGGGATTAGTGAGATTTCAAAAGGACATCTTAGATCAGCCGATGCATAAAACATTCACTCCAGGTCACGTTTTTTTTTTTCTTCTTTTCACTGTGTGACAAGAGCAGCCAGGTTAAAGAATTTGTATCAATAGATGCATGTTTTTGTGTGTTTTCACCTCCTGACTGTATCAGCGGAGGGAGTTTTAGCAGCAGTGACAGACGTTATAAAGGACGTCCCTCCATCAGTTAGGGCTGTGATGCAGCTTGTGCTATTCAAGTATGCTGAAAACAGCATAATCACAAGATTTCTTGATGAATATTCTGCTCTTTAACATTCGTGAAAATGATGTGGCCGTAGAGTGAAAACTGAAAGGAAACCTGCATCCCAGCTGGGCTGAGTTTGTTTTCATCAGTGATGAAGCGTTTACTGAAGCGTCCGGCCAAATTCAGTTCAGTTCAAAAATACTTTTTAATCCCTGAAGGGAAATGAATTGTTGCAGTTGTCATCCATCACTGACACGGGACGTTTGGGATGGAAAAACCCCGGCAGGACCGGCTGTAAGTGCCTTTAACTGGTTTTTAACAGCGACGTTAGACCTCTGGATGAACACGTAGATGCTGTTTTAACTGTGCTGCTTCCTTCAGAAGTCGTCTGCGACACACCTCCACTGACAAAACTGCACGTCGGTCTGTTTCTCAGATTTCACATTTCTTTTTTTAAACCCAGGCATCGTTCCTATTTTTGTTCTAGTTAGACAGGGTTCATAGCAGATGTTTAGTTTCGCTCCCTACAGGTGGAACAATATTTATAAAGAGTAGCTCCTAAAACAGCACACACTAGTTAGCACTTAATTGTCTGTTCAAATTAAACAAAGTTACATCCATAATGAGTTTGTGTTGGTTTCAAAACATCGAGGTGATTTTTATTGACAACTTCTACTATATTTGATGTCTGCCTGCTGTCCTGGAGCGTTTTAGGGAAGAGCTTTAGTTTATTGATTGTATGACTGTGATTATATGAGTGAGAGAGACTCCGACTCTGAATTCCGGAGAAATGTTTATCAAACCTGAGCTGCGCCAGACTGACACGGAGCCTTTGAGCAATGTGAGAAAGTCAACACGGTGAACCGCAGTGCAGAGGTGGAAAAACAGGCCGGCTGACCTCAACGTGTGAAAGTGGAGACGGGACGTCAGAGCGGTGGCTTCAGGGCGCGTGAGGATGTTAAAGCGCGTGTTTTATTTTGCCATGTAAACTGGCTGCCTGGAGGTTTTAAGCGGTTGTATGTTCGATGAAACGGCTGGTTGTGTGGTGTCAGTTTCATGTAAAATCAGGCTCAGCGGTCTCACGCAGCCGCTTGTTGCAGCTGCTTCGTAAATGTGAGCAGAAAACAGAACCTTGTCTCCGCCGTGACGTGACCTGAGCTCTCCTGGACCCACCCAGCACCGATCCGTGTACTGTATGTTACTTGGACCGCTGCCCATCTGTTCTGGCACAGAACCTTCTTTATTACAATACTCCTGAATGTACAGACGTAGACTCTGTGAACTGGTTCTTTAATGTATAAGTGCTCCAATTAACACTTAACGTTACTTTCAAAATCAGCTCTCTTGTAAGATTTGGTCAGTGGAGCGTCCAAAGATTGACCACAATTTAAAAAATCCAGCTGTCCTCTAGTCTGGATCTATCGAAACTGCAGTTGCAGAGTTGTGAGGTCTTCGGATTCACGTTTCATCATATAATGAAAAATCTTCTGGTCATCACCAGGTCTTAAAGTTGAGTAAATGTGACCACATTACTTATCACACAGTGAAATTATTCATGGTTCACATGAATAAGTTGAAATCCAGAGCAGCTTGTAAAGAAACTGCATGTTTTTACAGTTTCCGCAGGAAGTAGGAGGGTAGGGTTCAGCCGATCAAACGCACTGATCAACTGATCGTCAGTGAGTGTGAACGTGTCTGTAAAAGCAGAAGTTTTTGGCGGTTTGGTCTGTTTGCAGTTCACACACACAGCCGAATGCTCCTGACGCCAAAATCCCCGGAGCGGTTGCCCCAGCAGGTCCCCCGAAGCTCTGAAAGCAACACAAACCTTCCTTTCTAATATCAACTGCACAAAAAGCTGCATGTCAAAAAACTGCAAGACTTTCAAAAACGGAGCAGTTTGATCAGACAAAGTTTTCAGGTCATAATTCAGAGCAGCAAACAACATTTCAGCACCAGTTTCTGATACCAACATGGTGGTGGAAACGTGATGAGCAGGACTCGCTTTTGCAGCTACATGCAGCTGGACACCTCGAATGAACTACTGAATGACCTTCTTATCGGCAGTCACACGTGAGGACGTCTGACTGACAAAGCTGAGACATGCAACAGGACCCCAGACACATCAGGAACCTACAACAGACTGGGTTAAATGTGAACGAATCCAGATGTTGCTCTGGTCTAATCAAACTACAGACCTCAAATGTTGTGTTGGGACCTTCAGCGATGGTGCATGAACGAATTCCTGCAAAAATGAATGAGCTGAAGCGACGGTATAAAAAGGAGCGAGGCAGAGTTGCTCCTCGATGTGAGAAGAGCAGAAAACTGTGTCTCTACAAGCTGCTGAATGATGGTTAAATATGTTGTGAGTTGCCACTTATTTAAATTGAATTTATTTACAGATACACATAAAGACTGGAATGATTTTTAAAATATACCTAAATCTTTCCAACCTTTTAAAATGGAAAGAATGTGTAGGTGTTTTTACAAAACTATATACAAAACTATATATATATATATATATATATTTATATATATATATATATATATATATATATATATATATATATATATATATATATATTTTTAACTGTGACATTTAAAAAAAAAGTCTTTGTTGTAATTTTTTAAGAGCAACTCGTTCAGATCTCTGAAAATCAGCAAAGAGTAATATGACTTTTTCTTTGTCTTTTTCCCGTCTGTCCCACCGTCACCAGACCCAGTGGACGTCCTGCGGGCTCTGCAGGTGCCCTCCCTACCTGAGGGTGTGAAGAAAGTCCCAGGCTTCTGCACGTCTCGCCGCTCCGGCAGCCCCGATCATGCTTACCGCATCACCAAGAAGGCTCAGATCTCTGCCCCGACCAAGCAGCTCTTCTCAGGTGGGCTTCAGGCGGACCGGTAGGAAGGTTGTTTGAGTTTTTGGAGCTGCAACAGTTTCACTTGACGGCCACAAATAATAAGATTTTAGCCTCTGGTGATTACACTGAAACATGCCAGCAGGGCTGTTATTCTAGACAGAAGAGCCAGGTATAAAATCTCAAATGATCTGTCTATTATCTTTGTAAATGTGCATCATTATGGATTTTATCATGACTTTTTACATTTTCTGAAAGGAAGATTATACGTTTAATTAGATCATTAGGTGGACAGATTAAAAATGCAGACGGTTGCTCTCAGCAAGTTTTGCAGCCCTCTGAAGAAGTACAAAGCAGTATCCATGGCAACAGCACGCAAAGTTAACTTTCATCAACAGACCTAGGTTTTGTTAAACTTTTAAAATATACGGCAGATCCTAAGTTTATTATGTATGCCCTGATAGAGGAGTTTTAACATAATCAAACATCTTTAGGAAACCGTGTAGGAGTCAAAAATGACTGTTTATAGTGTTAACTAACATTATATCAGTTTTTTTTTAATGACTCAACTAAATACCTCAATAGTCATATTTACTAGTCATATTGTTTCAGTATTGTGGACACACAGCAGTTAAATCTTATTTTGATACGGGATGAGATAATAAGACAGTTTACTATGAAACCATAAAACGAACATTGATGTCACATTAAACTGGTGTAACTGTAAAACCGGGGTTGTGTAATATGCATCATGACATCACCGCTGCTTCTGCTGTTATTTTACCTGAAGCTTTCTACACTTGACAGTCTGCTGCTGCACAAAGTTTAATTACATGTCGTTTCGTAAGAACCCCAACAGACGGCGTGAAAAGAAAACACAGAGTGGCGTTTATGTGCTTACGAAGAAATCCTCAAAGTCAAAGCTGCGTTTCAGCTGATTTTCTGTCGGTTTTTCTACTCGCTGTGTTCACCTGTTGTTATGAGCTCACGCCACACCGAGCGGTCGTCTACAGGAACTACTTCTGATGTTTGTTGATCTTCTGGGATTTCTTACTTCAGTCTCTTTAAACTCGTCTCGTCTTCATCTGCTCCGTTTCTCCTTCCACATGTTCATTTGTCACATTTGTAACCTTTTATTTTTTGCACTTGATAAACATGTCTTCACACTTTCCTGCTTCCATCAGGGCAAACTTTGACTTACTTGGATTTATTTTAAACATTCTTCATGTATTTTCCATCTATCTCAACGTTCGCCTTCTCCTTTCTTTCGTTTTTCTTTTCCTAAACACGTTTGGTGTCACATCAGCTGTCTCTTATCCCGTTCTATCCCTCTCACGTCTCATCCACAGGCCGGTTCCCAGAGAACTTCTCCATCATGGCTCTGGTCAAGGCCCAGGCTGGTCTTCAGGCCTTCCTCCTCTCCATCTACAGTGAGCAGGGCATCCAGCAGCTGGGTGTTGAACTGGGACGCTCTCCTGTTTTCCTGTATGAGGACCAGACCGGAAAACCGGCCCCTGAGGACTACCCGCTCTTCAAAGGCGTCAACCTGGCTGATGGCAAGTCAGTAACCAGCAACAACCAACTGGGGGTTAAAAGACAAACTACAGTATAGTTCAGAGTCCTCAGTCAAACGTTTGACATTTGATGCAAAGATGTTGTTTTTTTTCAAAGTAAAATAAAACGCTGGTAAAACATCAAATCGGAAGCCAGAACAGTTTACACTGAAAAGCTCAGGTGATGCTGAACTTACTGATTTTTTTCTAAACAAATTCAGTGTCAAAAATATTTCCAGGACAAAGTGTACCGACCAAACATGCAATTTCAAATACGTTTTTTGTTACCAATAAAGGAAGAAACCCAAGACACGGGTATGAAACAAATAGGCTGAACGATTATTCTGGAAATGGGTCCGTAAATATTTGCAGCTGTTCTCTCATTGTGCAAAAGGCCGTTTAGACAGTTTAGGTATTTGGGGGTTTGCTTGCTCTCTTTTTTATTTGTGCTGTAGTTACACTGGATATGTGTTTGCCTGCGGCTCGTCCTTCTGTCCAGGTGGCATCGCATCGCCATCTCTGTTTCCAAGAAAAACGTGACGCTGCTGCTGGACTGCAAGAAGAAGATGACGCGTCCTCTGCCGCGCGGCAGCAACGCCGAGGTTGACACGAATGGCATCACCGTGTTCGGAGCGCGCCTGCTGGATGAGGAGGTTTTCCAGGTTAGGAGCTCAACAAGGTTCATGAAGAAACGCATGTAGAGTCCGTTCACTGGTGGTACCAGAACCGGCGGCCGCGCTGCTGCAGGCTGCTGCAGGCTGCTGCAGGCTGCTGCAGGCTGCTGCAGGCTGCTGCAGGCTGCTGCAGGGTGCTGCAGGGTGCTGCAGGCTGCTGCAGGCTGCTGCTGCTGCAGGCTGCTGCTGCTGCAACGTGTCAAAATGCAAAGTGTAATAAAATAAACTTTTTTTTTTTTTTTGTCCACAGGGAGACGTTCAGCAGCTGCTGATCGCCTCCAACCCTCAGGCTGCCTATGACTTCTGTGAGCACTACAGCCCCGACTGTGACTCCCCTCTGCCCAAGACCCAGGCTCAGGACCCCAACACATACGTGAGTGATGCCCAACACACGCAAGAGCCAGCAGTGCGTAGGGATCGGCCTAAATCTGTCTCTCACACTTCCATCTTCATCACAGAGGTTGTTTTGTTTTGTTTGTTGTTGTTTTTCAAAATCAAAAAGACTAATCAGTAAAATAAGTTAATGAGTCAATATTACTGAATGCTCACAACTCACGTATAAAGTTTTAGTCTCATCTGTTGCTCCGGTAAAGTTGGCCCAACCAGAATCTGTGGACCTCAAAAAAAACACTTAAGATGAACCACCTGGAGCAAGACAATAGGTCAGTTATGTGAATAAAGGAGACATTTTTATGGATTTAATAACAGATACTGTCTCTTGAGAGATTGTTTTGGACTAAAACCAGAGTGTTCATCCAACATTTACCAAAGTCACCATTTAATAGATAGTAATATTGAAGGTAGTTATATAGAAAGCTTGTCTAATAGTAAAAACAAGTGGCACATTAAAGTCAGTACACCGGCCACGTAAACGTGACGTTCTCAGGTTCAGTTTGGCTCATCTGATCATGCCATCAAAGTGCTGCTCTCCTTCTTTGTCATCCTCACGCATCCTGCTCATCAGTGACCGTTTGTATCCATCCACTTTTCTCCTCACCTCCGTTGTCCGTGTGTCCCTGAGGTCACTAAAGAATAGCAGAGGCATTGTCTCACTGTACCTTCTCACAGCCGCTCCTCTAAAAACAGCTTTTTAAATCACCTGGAAAGGCCACAGCGGTGGGTTAGTTGTCAGTGAACAACAGCAAGGTAGGGGAAAACGGATGATACAAGCAAACATCTAATGTCTCTCCCTTTTTTTATCGGATCGAAAGAAAGGGGGTCTGATGAGTTCATAAAACATCATTTTAATTGAAATTTGGATTGGTTTTCTTAGTTCAGTTTTTGAAAAGTAAGAATTTGGCATGAAGATGGCTCAGGATGTGGCCTCTTTGCTTACTGAGACTGGTTGTGCACAAAACAAACATACACTTTAAAAGCTCTTTTTTTTTTCTTCTTAAACACACATTGATTAGATTTGAAATTTGCAACCTATAAGAAACCAGCTTAGGAAATAGCTTCATCTGCATTCATCCATCCAAAGTACAAGATCTTGCACAAGCCTGCATGTCTGATCCACATGGGTATAAGTCCCGAGTCCCTGTACGGACCCTGTCGTGTTGATGCTGTTGAGATGACTTCTTCACAAATGAATATAAATCAGTGGTTTTATTCATTGGCTTCCACCAAAACTTTATTCCCTACAGTTTCTCATTCATCAGAGTTGCCTGTTTATGGACAGTTTTATGTCAACAACTTTTAACAACCAGCACGCAGTCTGGTGAACTGAGAAACGCTTCATAGTTTTTTGTTAAACTCTTTGCTGTGTCTGTAATTCTGTCACTATTTTGTTTTGGTTTGTTTTGCACTTTTATTATCTCTTTGTGGCCTCTACAAGAGGTCCATTTCTACCCTCTTCATGCATTTTTCTTGCCTTCGCTTACCTTGCCCCCCTGCTGGCCAGTCCCTCTTTTTTCCTTCTTTCCAATATTCCAATCCCTCCATCCCTCCGTTTCTCTCAGTACTTTGATGAGGAGCAGGATGAGCATGAATACCCCTATTATTACGAGGAAAGAAAAGGCATTCCCTCTTCATCTGCATCCCCTTTTCCCCGACCTGGGGAGCCCAACCAACAGGTAACGTGGGAGCGAAAGAGAGGAAAAAATAAATAAAAAAACGAGTTGGGTCATTGGAAGGGAGGGGTAATGAGAGAGCAGAAGAATGACAAAAGCTTAATCCATGATGCTGTGTTAACCTGCCAAGTTTACTTTACACTTTTGCAGCTGTTTGTTTAAAATTGTAGATGTCACTTGTTTGCAACCCTCTCATCTCCCATCGTTCCATAACTCACTTGTTTATTTACATCTCACGTTTTCTTTCATCCAGATTGACCTCACACACACATCTACTTCATTTCCACGATTATATATCCCTCAGGGTTGCCTTTGTTCCTTGTGATTATTTTAAACTCATGTAATTTGCACATTGTCATATTTCTACGTGTGTTCAGACGTGGTCGAGTGGCGGCACTGGGGAAGTGTAGCTGTGTTGATGCACACACACGCAGTAAATTTACAAAATTCGCTCAAGTACATTCAGTATTCTTCCCTGATTCACACGTTTGTCCTGACTTCTTCTTAGTACCATATCAAAAATTAATTACGTGATTATTTTAAAAGAAGAAAGGAAAATTTTAAAGCAATAGGATTTTTTTAACCATTTGTTAAAACAATATTAAGCAGAGATTATGACATATTAGGTGTTTGATGAAGGATATTAATATTCTCATGAAATCCCAGGCTTGCATCCTTCTTTCCAGGGTTTTCCTGAATTTGCTGACCTCCTGTGCATGTTTTTGTGTTTTGATTTTTTAAGACAACCCCCCTCTTTCGGATTATCATCCTAAAACGTTCCCGTTTGATCACAGATCTTTCATGTCCTGATATTTGCATGATTTCATAACCGTCTTGGAGGATCTTGCTGCATGCATCTGATGTACTTCCGCATCATCTGTTTTTTTTTACCAGTTTTCAATCAGTAACGGAAGATCAGCAGAAATTCATGATTGTAAATCTGACGAGTATCCTGGCTTGTTTTACCTTTACTTTGTCGCTTGAATTACTTTTTCTCAGTTTATTTTTATTTTAGGAGCATGTTTAGGATCATTTGTGAGCATTTTATTGTTATAATTTTGTGACTAACATTCTGTTTGCATGCCAGTTTGACATCTGTGCTACTTTTTTTACATGGCTAAACAGGAGTGACGGCGTCTGTCCTGCAGCAAGTCATTGTATGTGTGTGTGTGTGTGTGTGTGTGCGTGTGTGTTTGTGTGTATTAAGCAGCCAGCCTAACCTGGCCAGTCACACCCCCAGTGCCTCTGCGTAACCACCACATGCTCCAGTTCGTATTAGCACAAAGATGCTGCTTTGTTTATTATTGGGAATGGCATTACTGGAGAAAACAGCAAAAATCTAAATCTTTCAGGTATCTTGGTTCAAAAACATAAAATTACTCTAAATTGGAATTCACAGTTGTGTTTCGAGCATCGACCATTCTTCAGACGGACCTAATCATCTGCTGTATCCAGTAATGCCTGCACAGTCTCAGTAAATCATCCGAGCCTTAGCCATCTCTATGTCATTGTTTCTCAAAACATCCACTCTTGTCTTTTTTCTCTTTCTGTCAACCCCCTGTTTGTGCTCTTCACCCCCCTCCCAACCCTTCCGTGTATCTTTGTCCTCAACCACCTCTCCTTTTCTTTGACGATATGCACCTCTACATACTAAACATCTCAACCAAACAATTATAACGGATATTAGAAGAAGGCGCTCAATGGAAAAGCAGCCCCAACTAAATCCACACTTTTAAAAGCGAAGCCCACTCCAGCTAAACAACCCAAAACTGGACCGTACAAACTCGTTGTAAAGCCGCCTATGCCTACCAAAGTTTCCAAGTCCTCCACGGCCAAGTCGTCCAAAGCAAAACCCACTGCAGTAGAGATCCTTTTGTCTAAGATCAAACCGACAGCAGCAGCTAAATCTAAGCCCGCAGATGCCCCAGCTAAGAATGGCAACGGTAAACCAGCCGTTCAGAAGAAAGCAAATGGTGCAGCAAATGGTGCAGCCAACGGCAACGGCAAAGGAACCACAGCAAAATCCAATGGCAAAGCTGAGGCCAAGCCTACGGCTCAAAGCAACGTAAATGCAAATGGCAACAGCAAGAAAGTCAATGGAAATGGAAACTCAAAGTCCTCAGCTGAGAAGAAAGTCAACGGAAATGGGAAAGTCTCTGCTGTGTCAAATGTGAATGGCAACAGCATGGGGAAGAAGGCCAATGGAAACGTTAAAACCACCACTGAGGTCAAAGTTAATGGTAAAGCTGAAAATAAAATCTTAAGTGCAGCTAAAGCGACTGGTAATAACAAACTCAGTACTGTGGTCGAAAAGAAAGCTGTTAATAAAGGGGCTGTAAATCAAGTAAAAACTGAAACCACTGCAAAGTCAAAGACTGAGAAAGTTGTCAAAGTAGAAGCTACTAAAGGACCAAATCCCACAAAGGCATCAAAACCAGAACCCACGAAAATGGCAAAAACTCATGCAACCAAAGCTCCAGCGGCAAAAGCCCAAGGGAAAGCAGAGGTCAAAGAGGTCAAAGTTAAAACCATGGTCACCAAAGTCCCCATTGTCAAACAAACAGACAGCAAAGCAGTGAAGAATGTGGTCAAAAAAGCTTCCATCCCAACAAAGGTTGCTGCGACATCGGCTCCCATCCAGCCCACCCCACCCAGACCCAACAAATCCAAGATGATATTGGATGCCAATGTGAAATCCAAGCACAGAGCTTTCCCGCCGTTTGGCGAGACTATGCTGAGAGGAACTGCAGTACCAGCGAAGAAGGTTACCAACGGTTATCAACAGGTACATCATGAGGGCTCATGAATGTCCAGCATTGTATGTCCCATCTTTCCAATCTCTTTGCCAGCTCGTTCCATCATCCAGGATTTGCATCAAATAATTCATTAAACGTTGCTTTTTTCTTTTTCTTTTAGTTTTCCCAGGTAGTTGTCATACACCTCGGTATGTGGCGAGCGTTACAAAGTTTGATGCAGGCCTTGATTTTGCTCGAGCTGGTCTTTAGACTGGAATTTGGTTCATCGCAAGCAGACTGCCTTCTTGTCTTCATATATCATATGATCCTCATGAACTTCCCAACCTCCATATGATATGATACAGCGGGGCACACTGACGCATGGCTAAATGTACAGTTTCTTTGTTCTTTACTTAACTTCCCACTGCTACCCCTCCGGCTGCTGAAACTGGATCTAAAAACCTGAATTAAGCTCAAGGGCTCCGCCTCTTTCTTTTCGGGAAGCGATTCATGTACCAGTCAAATGAATGAGCATGGGTTGCTATGGTACAGCTGAGAAAACACCAATATAACCACATTTCCCACATGTGCCACACAGCAAAACTCCCCTGTCACTGTCTCCGTCTGACTTTGTTTCTTCCAAGTACCTGTGTCTTCTTTCTGTCTCCTTGTCTCTTGTCATATTTTATATCAGATATCAATGAAGCAGCTTCACAGAAACTAAAAGCAAGCTTCATACTTGCTTTCTCTAGAAGCTCCATGTCTTTATGTGCTGTCGACCAACATACTGAAGTTCTTGCATCATTTGATTAACTGAATTCTGTGAGGCTGCCGGGTCGTCCCTTTGGTTCCTCATCCTTGGTGACACTAGACATCCTGAAGCATCAAGCTCTGATGTTTCCATTTTAAAGGATGGATAGATGCTCCCACTCCTACCTCTAATAAAAACTTTCACATTTTCTTAAAATCTTCACTTGTTGGCTTTAAAAAAAAAAACAAAAAAAAAAAGGTTCAAGATGAAATGAAAAGAAATCTCAGCAAAGTAGTCTCAATGGCTCTCTAAATGTTGTGTTTTGCAAAATTTATGGTCATTGATGTTCAGGATTTAGCTGAAATTCCTTTTCTGAAATGAATTTTTTTTTTAAAATGTGGGTTGTCAGTGAAATATTTCTATTTCTTGGCAACCACAATTTTATGATACATTCTGTCTTCGTCTTTTAACTCGTTATCACCAAGAAGCAGACTTTGAAATAACCCCGCTCTCCCAATCAAATCTGCTTGCTTCCTCCCTCCCGACGCCCACCTCCTGTCAACCTGACCAATCAGGATGTAGACACTGAATATTCAGAGGCTGGCCACACCCCTACAGACACCGATTATTACTATGAGGAGATGCTCCCACATCCAGAGGGTGAGGTGATTGGAGAAGAAGAGATTTCTGTTCAGGTAAAACAAAAATGACACACTGATCAGTGACACATAATTTCCAATCACGTATGCCAAATCTCATAATAAATTAATTTATATGATAAACTACAAAAAAATCCACAAGAGATGAAACTAGTACAGTAACTGTATGATGGTGAGCCCAGTCTTGGTAGCTGAATATAGCGCCGTGTCCCTCTTTACACTTTCCTGACCTCACATCACTGTGCTGTCGCCACAGGAGGACATTTCCCATCAGCATAGAAAAGCATCACATTCATCTGCTTGCATCATCAAATATTTTTTTGTGGTTCCGCTTTATTCCCCTCGCAACAGCAAGATTCCTGATTTGTTCTTATCTCAAGATCCCTCGTTGATCTGGCGGCCATCCTGACATGAGAACAACAATCTTGTGTAAAGCAGATCCACGTGAGAATATCTGATCAGCAGTTTTAACCACAGCAACAGCGAGATGAATGCGATGTGTACACCACTCTAACACGACTACAGTACAGAAAGTGCTGTTAAACTGCAACTCTGAGCTTGTTGATACCTTCACATTTACTTAGAACTAGCCGTCTTCGATTACTTTTTGTCCCGACAAAATTTCATGATCTTGTGTTTTGCTTTTGTGGAGAAACATTCAGTCTGGTAAGACATATCTGGACAAACGACGTATAGATAAGTCGTAATAATAAGGTTTCAGATATGTTATTTCACTTTTTTTTTATGTTACATGCGATATTAGACCCTTATAACGCCACTGGAGGCCTTTTTTTGTTTGTGTAACATGCATGGTAAGTACAAAAGTGATCTGACGTTTTTGCTTTGCTTAGAACATCACATTGCAGCAGCTTGTTTCCACAAAGTCCGTCATGATCCGTTTTGTGTGTTCTGAGATTATAAGTCTCATTCTTGCGTTTTAACAAACTCTTTCAAAAACATAAAAGTTTTGGGGGATTGTTTTTTGGATCATCACACACAAGCTGGTAATGATGTACTTTGTTGTAAACCTGCTGCTTTGAGCTTAACCGTAGATGATTAACTGGAGAATTAGGGCTTTAAGGACTAAGAAAGTCCACACCAGGTGCCAAATGTCTTTTCTTTCTGTCCTAAAGTCACAGTTTATTTGCAAAAGGTAAGACTAAATTTTCATTTTATGCCTCCTTGCACACCCATTTGTTTTTAAACTCCATATTTCTCTTTCACTAACATTTCTCCATCCTCCATACTTTCTTCTCTCCTCTGTGTTCTCCTCCTCTTGCACCTTTTGCTTTCCCCTTGCTTGATTCTCTCTCTCGTGCCTTTTCTTCCTGTCTTCTTCCTGTCCTTATTGCGGCTTTAATGAACCCACCACAGCCCCAGGTGGAACCGGCGTTGGTGGGAGAGGAGGTAGATGCCACCAAGGCAGGTGGTGAAGTCAAAGAGGTCTTCACTGAGGAGTATGTGACTGGGGACTTGGGCCTTAAGGAATACGACTATTCCTACAGAGACTACAGCGATCCGTTACCGGAGACTGGCGAGGTTGAGGCGTACATGGGCCCCGCCTTGTCCGCTGTGACAGACGAGGGAGGCGTAAGTAATTTCGCTTCAAAGGCAAAAAGGAAATAAAATCAATTTCAACCAACCCTGAATCCTAGTCTGCGTCAGCGTCTCTCAGGTGACCTAAAACAAAATACTGGAAAATGTTGTGTAAAATCTCGCATAGGTGGTGGCCAATTAGAAACTAATTTGTTAAGTAGATAGGTTTAACCTCTCAAATGAACCCTTGGTCTTGCTTTAGAGTTGGTTGAGAACATATATTTCCTGCTCAGAGTGAAACCCGGAGTCCCACCAGGCGTGGAAGCGCCGCCTCAGCCGTGTTTATCTAAATTATTCTAGTTTATGAGCCTGATCTCGTCGTAAGCGCTGCACATGCATCACAGAAGCAGCCATCTGCTAAAGAAATCCTGCAAACCCATGTCAGTTTACACACAGCACATCGAGCTGGCAGGAAGTTAGACACAACGGTGGCATTGAGAAATCAGGTGGATTTTCAAAATAAAACCCCTACAGGCTGGCTCTGACTTGACATCAACATTAATGTGGGTAAACATTTTAGAAAATCTCAGTAGAGATTTCAACCAACATAGCAGGAGATGTTCATTTAAGAGCTTGAAAGAGGTCATCATTAAGGTCGTTCAAGGAGAACGCTGTATATAAAAACATTTAAAAACTGAGAAATCAAAAAGGTGGTTGAAATTGGTTTTAGGTTTTACAGTGTGTAGTGAGTAGCAAAGGATCCCAGTGTTTTCGTCAGTGGAAGCTGTTGGGAGTCCCGGTAGACCTAAACATTAACTTCAAGTGTTACATACACAGTATAAACAGGCATTTAGAAGTTCAGCGGACTTCAATGCTTTTTATTACGGTGTATGGCTTTGTTTGGTAGTGCTGAGCCTAGATGAATGTATTCATGCAGTAACAGTCTACAAGTGATGGAGCAGCAGCAAAAACCACCACATAGTCAGTGGTGTTTGGAGGAAAGCTTATGATCCTGTCATAAGCAAACAGGTTATCATTTTATCACTCTGACTTCAGCACTGCACAGTCATGTTGAGTGCAGTTAAAACATCGTCATTCGTTCCATACGTGTCTATTTATTATTTTAATTCACACTGTGTGTGTAAAGTGCTCCTATAAGAGTGTGTTTTGCTGTTGGCTACATGTGTTTTCCTCAGGCTGCCGTCAGAGGCCAGAAAGGAGAGAAAGGAGAACCTGCCGTCTTGGAGCCTGTGAGTGTTTAACTGAGTTCACGTAGCTCTACCTGCACAGGTACATTATTAGACTTTGGAAAATGAAGAAGAAGCTTCACCTCGCACACGACAGTGGTTGTGCTTTAGGACGTTTACAGTTACTTCTGTTATTTTAAATCAGTCATGAGTTGTATTTTCCTGTTGTCAGTGATTATTAAACTCCTTTAAAGAGGAACTAGAAATAATCGACTGTTTAGTTGTTTAGTTGAGTGTTGTATACAGTGCAGATCTCAGTGAAGTAATACTTGCAGGACCTGGTTATCCTTTTATTATAGTTTTGGTGTCAGTTATTGCACGTTAAACATTATTTTCCTGTTGCAGGGAATGCTGATTGAAGGACCTCCGGGACCCGAGGGCCCTGCTGTAAGTTAATTTATTATTATTGCCTTTTTAATATATTTATTGTTATTTACTTTTTTTTCTTCATTAAGCATGAATTTACTAGTGAAGGTTGTTTTTCTAAGTTAGTAATTTTATTTTTTATGCTAGAAAGTTAAACTGTAATTATCCCTGAATTAATGTTAATTCTACTTGCTTCTTAGGGTCCAACAGGACCGCCTGGCTCTTCTGGACCTCCTGGCTCTGTGGGTGATCCTGGAGAGAGGGTTAGTTGTTTGTTTTTTTTTGTTTTTTAATCCTTTTATTTGGGGAAGCACCGGTTTGTGCAGAATTGATTTGTTTCTGGTTGTGACAGCTGAGCTTCCTAAAACCTGCAGTCTTCCTGCTTTTCTCCATCCTGCAGGGTCCTCCTGGTAGAGCGGGTCTGCCTGGGGCTGATGGAGTCCCCGGACCTCCGGGAACGTCGGTCATGCTGCCTGTAAGTCCATCCCGATTGTTTTGATCCTCTGTTGGATATGAAGTTTTAAAGAAGCTATAAATGTTTTTTTCGTCTTTTCTTTTTTTGCAGTTCCGCTTTGGTCAGAGTGGAGGAGATAAAGGTCCCGTTGCTTCTGCACAGGAGGCCCAGGTGGCAGCTATCTTGTCTCAGGCCAGGGTCAGTTATTACGTTTGTTTAACAGCTCCCATGTGCGGTTATGTTTATTATTTATTTTTATCTTGATCTTTTCCAGTCATTCAAGTAGATGTGTAATAGAATTCACGTTAATCTACAAGACAGCTGCATTGAGGATACTAATAACCAGCATAGACAAGTAAATCAGTCCTTAATACAGAGAAAAGGTGTAATAAAAAAGCTATTTTATAGCCTAAAGACGAGAGGCAAAAGCAGAATATTTATAACCTATAATAACTTAGAATTGAAGCATGTATATATGGGAAAAAATGAAAAATACATAATTATTGTGTCTCCGTGATTGTTATTTTAAAATGTTGCTGTCTGTAGATGGCTCTGAAAGGACCTCCTGGACCGATGGGATTCACTGGACGTCCTGGGCCCACGGTACGTTCCCTGACGTTTGGACGTTCGGACGTTACAGTTGATGCTAATTATCATCAGTGGCAGATTTTTATTCAATGACCGGCCTCTTATTTAAAAACTCAAATGTTAATTGCAGAACAGCGTTTGTTATTCTTTTTTGGCATCATCGCTGTGATCCATGTAATGGTTGGTTGTATTTTTATGATGATTATTTTACCTGTTTCAGGGAAGTCACGGAAGTCCTGGTTTGAAAGGAGAGCACGGAGACCCTGGTCCTCAGGTAAAACCTCACAGCATCACGATGGTCCTTTCATGTGAACAATTTATACCGGAAATAAAATACTTAACTGACAGTGTTCCAGGCTGTCGTAAATAAAACCTCCGTAGTCAATGACGATGACACGACTTTTACAACAGATTTATCGCAGTCGTCGTATTTCTTTCTCAGGGTTCAAGGGGACCGCAGGGGGTGATGGGTCCTCCAGGCAAATCAGGACGAAGAGTGAGTAGAAACGTTGTTTTTATTTGTTTGTTTTATACCCAAAACTTGATTTTAAGGAATAACTTGCAAGTCAAAGGAATTGTCCTTTGCAAAGACTTGTAGTGTTTCATCTGATGGTGCCGTTAAGCTTTAACACCTCCAGAAAAGTTGCTGTTGATGCAGAGGCTCTTTTTATCTCGTTTAAATTATCTGGGTAATAAGAGCGTATTTATAAAAGTGATGAACACTCTCAAGAGCGAGAAGAGGATCCTTTTTTACTTATGCTCTTCCTCTGCTCCTAACAGGGTCGTGCCGGCGCTGATGGTGCGAGGGGAATGCCGGGAGAAACTGGATCCAAGGTACAGCAGCGTCTCTCTAGTGGCACCATGTAACTGAGAAATCAACACTTACATATCCTTTTCCTCTGCCCACGTTAAGATGAACCGATACCATATTTATCCCTCCTTTTTAGTCGTAGAGCACATCTGCTTTTTGATTTTTTGATGGAGCTCCAGATGTTCAGTGTTTCGGCTCCACTAGAGATGCACTTAAGACCATGTCTGTGTGTCTGTAACAGGGTGACCGTGGCTTTGATGGTCTTCCTGGTTTGCCTGGCGACAAAGGACACAGGGTGAGTCGACCAATAACACTAATAATACCAGTAATTCTGGTTATTCCTTGTGGTTTTTATATTACCCAAACTGCTTGAATATTCTGAATATTCCTCATTTTTTTAATTTTCCGGCAGGGTGACTCAGGAGCAATGGGGCCACCAGGACCTCAAGGAGAGGATGGAGAGAGGGTAGGTACAAAAAGGTTTTTTTTTTTTTTACTTATTTGTTAATTATTATTTATTAATCAGCATTTATTCATCCTTGACGCGTTGTCTCTCTGTTTAGGGAGACGATGGAGACGTTGGACCCAGGGGTCTCCCAGGTGAACCCGTGAGTGTTTCCATGACAGTCAAACAGATTTTACACCTCTCACCATTGTCTATTTAAATTACATTTTTGTGATTATTTTTTTATTTATATTTATGTGTGTGTGTGTGTGTATATTTTCTGCACTGGAAGAGATTTGCTATCAGACATCAGTGTTTTTTGGATATAAAGATGTCCAGTTTGTTGCAGTATTAGTTTGGTTTTTCTTGTCACTTATGTACAGGTTTTTATTGATTGTTCGTTTTGTTACTGAGGATGTTAAAACCAGTTGGCCTCATTTCCCTTTGTTTACTTCTCACTCTTATCTTGAGTAAGTCTCTGCCTTATTTGTCCTCGTCTGTGTGTCCGTCTTCAGGGACCGCGAGGTTTGCTCGGGCCCAAAGGTCCTCCTGGAATCTCCGGACCTCCTGTGAGTGAAAATCATGCCAAACCACCCTGTAAAGTTTTTAAAAGCATGAAGTTGTCCCTCTCTGACCACTGAACACCCTGAAACAAGACACTACAGGTGTTAGAAGTACCTGGGTAACTAGTGAAATAAAAAAGCATGTATCAGTGAGGCCTCAAGTAGAGTGCTGTGTCATTTTTGTGTCATTGTTTTATTGTAAGTTCCTGCCAGCAACAGTGCTTTTGTGATTTAAATGTGTGAAACTGTGTTTGAAATGCTTTAGTTGGTAAATTTTATGTTCTCTTTAGGGAGTACGAGGAAATGACGGACCCCATGGTCCCAAGGGAAACCTGGTAAGAAACAACAACTATGTAATCAGATTATTGAGAAGCAGGATGTAAGCGATGTGTGCGTGCGTGCGTGCGTGCGTGCGTGCGTGCGTGTGTGTGTGTAAATATATATATATATATATTTTTTTTTTTTAACCAATTCTTCTTCTTCTGATTATCAGGGTCCTCAAGGAGAGCCAGGACCTCCAGGTCAGCAGGGAACCCCAGGAACACAGGTAAAACAATGTTGTTCCTTGACCTGTGATATTCAGGTTTTTACTAAATGTTCATGGACAGGTATGAAATACAGGTGTGACTTTACTGGTCTCCAATTTCAGTTAAAGTCACCCAGTTAACTCCATCTACAGACGACTCTTTTAATGGATCTTTATGCATCATCTCAATGCCTTGCATTGCTTTACATTGTTTGTTTTTTTAATTATAAGGAAGCTTTATCTGTTGTTTTTGTGAGTGAGTGACCCACCGCAGTACTTTAAATGTTAAACAAGTCGCTCGTTGCCGAAGTTCAGGAACCACATGAGATGACTTCCCTCATTAAGTCTTCTACTTTTGCTGAGTTGTAGAGTCCTGATCTAGTTTTTCTTCTGTTAAGAGAATCTTTGATACAAGCCTATGTGGTACGCTGCAAACTTTTGTTTTGCTGCATCCTTGATGCAAATCTGTGTATATTCAGATCCAGATGCATCTCAAAGTTGAGACACTTCCAACAACCGTTATGTGCACACATAATATTGAAGATGTATTTCATATATTGAGCACAAGTCACATGTCTTTGTTTGCGTGTTTGTTTTGTAGGGAATGCCAGGACCTCAGGGAGCCATTGGACCCCCAGGAGAGAAGGTAAGAGACTATAAATATGTTAATGAAGATGATTATTACACTTTAAAGAGGTGCTATTACAGCTCAGTCTTCTCTTGAGTTCGGAATTACAATTTAAACTATGTTTTCCAAACCTGCACCATTTTGCTGTATTTAACGTGTCTTCCAAGTTTCAAATGTTTTTGTGGGGGTTTTTTTGCATTATATTGGTGACAAATAAGACAAACCTGAGCCAAGAATAAGATAAATAAGTCACCCAGAGTTAAAAGTAAACTCTGATTGTGGAAACATTTTATTTTCATTCAGCAGGTAAAATAATAATTAATTTTATTCAGAATCGTATTGATTAGGTTGTTCTCGCTGTCTCTGTCTCCTGTCGATGTGTGTGGTAAAAAGGATCAAAAGACTCCCCTGAACCCAACTTTTAAATGCATGAAAAGGTTTATTACAATAAAAGAAGGCATAAAAACAGACTCTGCAGCATCTGGGACTTTTCTGAACCAACTGTGAAAAATTGATAACGTGCTCACAACTCAAGCTTTAAAAGGGGACAGATGACAGAAAGCCTGCCGCCCACCTGTTATCCATCAAACATCACGACGGTTTTATCTGCAGTGGAACTCATGAGCAGAGAGAAACGCAGGTCAGAAGTCAAAGCACATCCTGCCAAAGACGTTCTGTTTCTGCTTTAAGATATCCTGTTTTAAAGAAAAGGCCCAACAGAGCCCAGACACTACACAGAACCTCAGGTCAGACGTCCTGACAGCCGTCTGGACTCTAACAAACACAGTTATCAAAACTAACTGATGGTGGCTCTCTGTTTTTGTCATTTTAAGCCTCTTTCACAGCAGAAATTATGACAAATCAGCTTAATTTCTCTTAAGCAAGAGTCCAGATGTTATTCAAGAAAGTTTCATTGTCAAGTTTGTTACTATGAAGCTTAATAACATTCAGTTATTGTTAATGTAATGATCGTTAATGTATTTCATTACACTCCAGTAAAAACGTTTGCCTTGAAAAGGTCCAGCAGCATCTCACAGGGACGAAAACCTCGCTGTGACATGCGACATCCCCATCAGCTGCTGGAGCTCATCCGTCCTGACACCGAGTGCATAAGTTGTATTTTAACACAAATAAAAGAAAATAGTCTAAAAAAAGCCTCACCTATGCAATAATGGGAGTTAAAACATATCTGAAAGTGTTTCCTTCAGACCGCTTTGCCGAGTGACTGATGGGAACAACCTGACACTTTCTTGGTTTGATCCAAGTCCAACCCGCACGTACAGTTTCCCAGGAGAAGCAACATAGATACAGTCAGATGTGTGATATATTTAATGGTTTATTCCTAAATAGCATCTATCTTCTATTCAGATAATAAATGCTATAAAGGAGAAGCATTTTCAGATCTTATATCCAAAGATTTATTCATCTTTTGACCACCTTGTTTCACTCTTCAGGGTCCAACTGGAAAACCAGGTTTGCCAGGAATGCCGGGAGCCGACGGTCCTCCTGTATGTTTATGGGATTTTTTTAATTATTATTATGATCATTATTATTATTATTCTGGATTGATACAGCTGAAGTAAATTAAGCGGCTGAGTTTCCCTCCTGATGCTGGAGCTCTCTGTCTTGTCTTCTCAGGGTCACCCAGGAAAGGAGGGGCCTTCTGGCACCAAAGGAAACCAGGTGGGTGTTCATGTTAAGGCCATTACTCCCACTTTTCTTTTGTCCAACTAAATCCCTTCATCAAAAGTTTCTTACATCGAAAACATGTTCTGTTAAAAAGGGACATTTGCAGTGTATATCTTTATGGTTTTAGTTTTCAATCTGAAAATGTCTCCAAATATGTTTACTTAGATGTAAGTTTTGCACTGTAAATTACTGTTCTGTGATTTATTTATTTATTTATTTATCTTTTCCAGGGTCCCAGTGGTCCTCAGGGAGCTATCGGCTATCCTGGTCCTCGTGGCATTAAGGTCGGGTGACTTTATTTGTCAATACATTATTGTTGAAAACAGCTGACAGGATGTTTGAACATGAAGTTAGTTCTGGTTTTTGTGGTTGGGGACATTTTACATTGTTAGTCTCTGTAAACTGTATTTACATAAAAACTCATAAAAACTATTGAACATGTTGTTTTAACTTCAGGGAGCTCAAGGCATCCGCGGACTGAAGGGCCACAAGGGCGAGAAGGTAAAGGAGTTATTACAGTTTGAGTCCTTCAACTTGCATCTCAGTTGGATAAAGATGAGATTTTACATTCTGGTTGACAAAGAATAAATAATGTGTTTGCAAAGAAAAAAGACACATGTTCTGTGTTTCTAGGGAGAAGATGGTTTCCCAGGAATCAAGGGAGATTTTGGTTCCAAGGGAGAGAGGGTAAGAGGGGTGGATGGATGGATGGATGGATGGATGGATGGATGGATGGATGGATGGATGGATGGATGGATGGATGGATGGATGGATGGATGGATGGATGGATGGATGGATGGATGGATGGATGGATGGATTTGCTATGAACAGATTAACGCATGTTTTAATCTCTTAATCTTCCATTATTTTTGCTGCACTTTATTTGTTGACATACATCGATCAATAGTTTTCTACACTCATTTCTTCCTCTCCGTGGTCCCGGGGGGCTGCACCCTTTACCAGATCTGGACCATATCCCGGACTGGTGTTCCTGACTTAAACAGTATATTGAATTAATTTATTCTGATGTTTTGCTTCATGCTTACAGGGTGAGATTGGACTCCCGGGACCCAGAGGAGAAGATGGTCCAGAGGGGCCAAAGGGTCGTGTTGGACCTCCTGGTGAGATTGGACCAATCGGATCTGTTGGAGAGAAGGTATGAATTATAGATTTGGACAAAATAACATGAGTTCCTCCTTACTTTTCAGTGCATCATTTTCTACTTTGCTTCTTATTTACTTACAGAATTTTTCTTTTTTCATCAACAAGTCAATATATTTCCCACATTTCCACATATATTAAATCTGAAATTCCTAAACATAATATCATTATTCTTGTTATTCAAGGTCATTTTGCTTCACTGCCCTCTTGTGGCTGGATGTACATTTAAATCAAACAAATGTGACATTTTCATATTCTATTTATTTCCTTTTATAGTTTATGGTGTAGCAGGAAGTTAAACACTATAACAGTTGTTGTGGTCAACGATTTCATCACTGTTTCTTTCAGGGTAAACTTGGTGTCCCCGGACTCCCTGGATATCCTGGAAGACAAGGACCCAAGGTAAGAGAAACACCTGTCTCGCCACTGTCCTTGACAGGAAATCAAATCTAGAATTATTAATTTCTCGTTAGTGATCACGGGAACCTCTCCAAAGTGAAAAACAGCACTGATGTTGAGATTTTGATGTGTCTTTTAGGGATCTCTTGGATTCCCAGGATTCCCTGGTTCGAACGGAGAGAAAGGAACACGGGTAAGACGCAAGACATTTGAAAGATTTGATTTACTGTTTTATTGTCAAACTTGGTGTTATTTATTTAGCTTTCCACACAAGTTTCAGATATGAAAACTTTAGAATAAGTTACAGTTTTAGTGGATCGTTCACCTCTGTCTTAATGTGTTAGTAACCTTTTTCTTTTCTTTTTTTTTCCTTTTTAAATCAGGGTCTGACAGGAAAACCAGGTCCCAGAGGACAAAGAGGACCAACGGTACCTTTTCTCATTTATACATTTAGTCAGTCTCTGTTTTTTTTTACTCTGTGGTATTTAAACTTAACTTCCTCTCCTCACAGTTGTCAATAATATAGCTCACGATCGGCTCAGGGACTTTTCTTTTTTATGTTCAGTGACAAGTTGTTAACAGGGCGCCAACCTATCAATCTTGGACCTCATCGCTGTAGGTCCACTCGTCCTCCTCTGAGATGAGTCCAACCCCAGTGGTGTTGTGTGTTAAATTAATGAGAACGTTGAAAAATGTTGTAATCCACACGTGGCTGTCGGCTGGAGAGATGGCGTCAAGTTTAACAGTCTATGGACTGTAACTGACGACGTCTTTTAGGTGGATGGTTGAAGACCAAGGTCCTGCAGTGTGTCCAACATGATTGTATTGAAAGCTGAGCTGTTGTCTGTGAACAGCATCTTTGCATAAGCCCCCTGGTGGCAATGCCGTTTGTGTCTTCAGTGAGCTTGTTTTCTTGGTTCTCAAACTGATGTGGGTTTAAAAAGAGTGCTGGTTATCTCTGACATGATGTAATGCTTCAGTCCAATTTAATCCAGGTGCAAAATAACAATATATCCACTTCACTATAATCCAGTTGAATCCAGTCTAATCTAACAAATTACAGTTGTTTTTATTGTAATGTCAGTTTTTAAGAAGCAGCCCAGTTAAAAACCCAAACAGACTATTGAATCTCGACTTTGATTCGTTCCCACGTCCCGACAAAGCTCAAGGCAGCAGGTCACAGTAAAGACGAAAACTCCCTTTTATCAAGAAAAGACTTCTTTTAGCAAATTTGATCAAATTTGATTTGATTATTCAGTCAGTTCTGAGTGTAACCACGGGTATAGTCAGATATGTTGTGTAACAAAAGTCTTTTTATTCCTGATATTGTTATTTTCCCCATCAGGGCCCCAGAGGCCAGAGAGGACCAAGAGGTACAACTGGAAAACTAGGAGCAAAGGTTTGTCCGAATATTCACTAACCGTTCACAGAAACTTGGTCTGCATGTACATTTAGCTGCTTTTTCTGAATTGTTTTACATTATTAACATTATTGATGCTCTTACTATCAATATCATGATTAATGATACACTCCATATCTCTGCCCCCAAAAAAGTGTTTCAAAATCATTAATTGCTGTATTGTGCTGTTTGTTATCAGGGAACATCTGGAAGTGATGGTCCTCCTGGACCTTCTGGAGAGAGGGTGAGCACTTTATTTAAAAACACATTTTCTACTCTTTAGATTAATATTTTATAATATTATATAGTAACTTATATTACAGCCTGGGCCACTGAATGTCTTTGCAAGACTGAAAGACATGTTCTTATTATGTCGTATGTTGTCATCTCACAGGGGCTGCCAGGGCCTCAGGGAGCCAATGGTTTCCCCGGACCAAAGGGACCTCCTGTAAGAAAACGTTTTTGACATCACTTTCTTATAAACTCATAGTAGGAGCTTAAAACTTTCTTTTATACAAATTCATTGTTTAATGTCACAGGGACCACCAGGAAAAGACGGACTGCCCGGACATCCTGGACAGAGAGGAGAAGTTGTAAGTTGTTTTATTTGATTCAGTATCCATCAGTTAGTGTTGTGTCTGAGGAAACTCTTTTCAGGTATAATTCAGCCACCTACATAACTTATTATTAACAATAAGCCTTGAAATAGTTTCTGTGTTGCTGACTGGGTCGTATGTGAACATGTTGGACCTCAGAACGGTTTGTTTTCAGTTATGTGACTCTATTTCTACATTATTCCTTTTTTCAACTTTTCCTTATAAAAGAGCAGTGACCCTTAAATGGGTCCAAATGTTTCATGGTTTGGGGGTTGTTTTTTTAAAGATCTCGTCGTCAAAGCAGGTGTTTCATTCCCACTTCCATGTTTGTTTGTTTTTTAGTCATTTTAGCCATTTTTGAGAACTGGATTACCTGCATCATGCATCTCAACATCAGAACTGAGGTTGTTTGTTTTTATTTTGTAGGATATTTTTTTTTTGTTTGTTTGTTTACTTGGTTTTTCTCTCCTGCAGGGTTTCCAAGGTAAAATGGGTCCACCTGGGCCTCCTGGAGTTGTTGGACCTCAGGTAAGTTCAGTCACCATGATTCAGATTTGTATCATCACTTATATAGTAAATCAAATACTTTTTCAAGTTCTTTTTTTAATAATTTTTTCTTAATGCCTTCTATTAATATATTTTCTACTTTGCACTTGCACTATTTTTCCTCTTTCCATCTCTTCACCTCCACCTTTTCAGGGACCATCAGGTGAAACAGGCCCCATGGGCGAGCGTGGCCATCCCGGACCCCCAGGCCCACCTGGAGAGCAGGGACTTTCTGGACCTTCAGGGAAGGAGGGCACCAAGGGAGACCCAGGACCCCCAGGAGGCCTTGGGAAAGATGGACCTCCAGGTCTGAGAGGTTTCCCTGGAGAGAGAGGACTACCTGGAACCCCCGTGAGTATGAGCGAGAGAAAAACAGCATGACAATAAAATTACACGCTGTAGTTCACTGTTTGTGAAAACCAGACTGTGCTACAACTAAGTTTCTCCAGGAGGGAGATTATTGTGACAGCAGTCTAACGATTAGAGTTAATGCTTCTTACGCCGGTAAGAAATCAAGTTTATTCATGTGGCAAATACAACGTTGGCATCTGTCTCGCGCTGCTTTAAGTCGAGTTCTTGAAGCAGCGCGTCTCGGTCACATCTGTCTCTGAAAGTGGAAAAGCTTATATTCAATTGCACGTTCACAAAGTTGGAAAAATGGAACCCATTTAAAATGTTTTTGATGGCTTTTTTATTTTTTAAACATTTTAACTACATGACACGTAAAACATATTACTGTATGAAATTCAAAGGGATCTGGCAGTTCAGTAAAAAGAGGAGCTGAAAAACCATCAATGTTTTTTTTTTGTTGTTGTTTGGGAGATATTAAAATATACTGAAATTATAAATATATTTATGCTGCACAGTAGGATATAGATGTCGGTCTGTTTTATCTGTGTGAGAACATTAATTACCGACAAAATTACAGGTAATAGTTTGTCCGTAAGGTTTTTGTTGCTGATAAACTCACTTCATAGGCCTCTTTGAACGAGTCCTCAGCTTTTAAGATGCGTTTATTCCAAGTAAGGTTCTGCCACCAAAGCCACTGATTAACCGACCAAACACAAGAGGCAGAATAAAGTTTATGCTTTGTTTTCAGTCACCTGAACAACATCTAGCCAGGTAATTTTTAATTAAATGTTTATGTTGTACTATTTTCATTTAAAAAGGGCTGGTCTGAGATGGTCCCGGCCCTCAGGTCGCATGTGTAGCTGCACAGAGTTTTCCAAAGTTTAGGCAAAATGAAAACTACAATGCTGGAGTTAGTGGCCACGATCAAGAAGAGGACTGATGTGAATATTTATTGCACCGTGCAATTACTTCAAGTGACTGTAGGGTTGGAAATGTTTTGATTTCTAACTTGTTTCATTTTTAAATGTAGTTGTAATTAATAAATGTTAGTTTTTATAAGTTCTGATTTGGTTTTTGTAGTTATGTTTTCATGTTTACTAAAAAACTGAGCTGTCTCGCCTGGTGTGTTCCAGGGCGGTGGAGGACTGAAGGGAAGTGAAGGACCTCCTGGACCTCCTGGACCTGCTGTACGTTTCAAGTCATGAGTTTTATGCACCTAACTCACTCGTTTAACGAAGTGTTTGTCAGCACTGGACAAAGACTGCATTTAGAGCCTCATTTAGTTTTGATTTTAGCTGTAAATCATTTCATGAATTTTAATGTTTCTAACATTCAAATATATCAACGTGTTTTATAAATATGATTTAACCACGTCACAGTTTACTATCACATATTTCATCCAATGTAAGACTGAAATATGCATTAATTGAAGCTCTTAATGCAATATCTCTTTATTTACTTGTGCAGGGTTCTCCTGGTGAGAGGGGCCAAGCTGGAACTGCAGGACCTGTTGGACCCCCTGGCAGACCAGGCCCTCAAGGCCCACCTGGACCAGCTGGAGAGAAGGGAGTTCCAGTGAGTCTTCTGGAAATGTTTATCTAATGTGGAGTAACATGCATTAAAAATAATACTAAATAAAAGTTAAAGGACATGGTCTATACAACTGAAGTAAAAAATAATAACACCAGCAATTCCTCTGTTTCTTATTAAGGGTGAAAAAGGTCCTATTGGCCCAGCCGGGAGGGATGGAGTGCAAGGTCCAGTGGGTCTTCCTGGCCCTGCTGGACCATCTGGAATACCTGGAGAGGATGGAGATAAGGCTAGTAACTCCAAAACACATTCCTGGCACTTTAGTTAACTTACAGATGTACTCAGACTGTTAATGAACCGTAGTAGGGTTGTTTAATCTCAAACGTGGCTGCGTTAAATTAAGAACTGTATTATTTATATGGTGCAAATTCACAAAAGAATTGTATATTTTACACAAAATAATTTTTATTCTATACATGAGGTACATTAAAAACACATATTTACAGAATAAATATATATATATATATATATATATGTGTATAGAAAATGTATTGATATAAAGTCATAAGTTGGTCCACAACTTTCAAACAAAGGTCTGATGAGCCCAAATAAATCCTTGTTGAATAATTGGTGCCAAAATCTGGGATGAGTTTGACAGGAAATCAAAATAATGTGTGTTTGTTTCAGGGCGAGGTTGGAGAACCTGGTCAGAAGGGTGCTAAGGGAGGAAAAGGAGAACATGTGAGTGACGACAATCAAGCATTAATGTTTATTTTTTCATGGTAACCATCAGAACTGTGTTTGGAAGGAAAAATGTTTAATGAAAATGTTTCTCTGTTTATCTTATTACTGTTGTTGTGTTTCTCATGGTTTGCATGGGTGCTTTTTTCTGTCTTGAAGGGTCCTCCTGGTCCACCAGGCCCAATTGGTCCTCTTGGTCAACCTGGTCCAGCTGTGAGTAGAACCGGTTTGCAGTAATGAGTTGGTTTTCCTGAATGGATCACCATGGAGTTAAATGGTTTCTTAATGGTTTTTGAGGGTTTGTTTCTTTGCCTGTGTTCAGGGAGCTGACGGAGAGCTTGGACCAAGAGGTCAGCAAGGACCTTTTGGAGCTAAAGGTGATGAAGGAACACGAGGATTCCCAGGAGCTCCAGGACCCATCGGTCTCCAGGTATATCCTGAAAACCTGAAATTGACTTGCTTCAGGGGGAGATGCTCTCAGATCTTTATTTCTATCATTTGAGCTACTCTCTGTTGCTGAACTAAAACAGTTCTGGTGGTGAAACTTCTCCCTCTTTCCTGCAGGGTCTACCAGGACCACCCGGTGAGAAGGGAGAGACCGGCGATGTCGGACCTCTTGTAAGTTTTAGAAATATTAAACATGATTAATATAATGGCTGGAGCTCACAATAACATCCTAAATAATAACTAAAACTTCTTCATATTTAGGGTCCCCCAGGCCCACCAGGACCCCGCGGCCCTGCTGGACCCAACGGGGCTGACGTGAGTTTTAAGGGCACTTTAACTGTTCTTTTACTCATTTTGTACCATGTTAAAATAGACAAGTAAATACATTGCTTTTAGTTGGTTCAGTATTGAAATATATGTCACAAGACATCATGTTTATGTTTCTACAAAAGTGCTGTTTTAAGTTACGTTTTATAGAACTAAAGTTTGATTTAACGACTGTCGTCAGGTAAAAGCAAAGTAGCTCTGTTTTTTTTCTTTGTTTGTTTTATTTTTCTAATAATCATTCACCATTTCCATGTAAACTATTACATTATTCTTCTTGTCTAATTAATTTTGTGTGTTTTTCAGGGTCCTCAAGGTCCTCCTGGTGGTTTGGGTAATCCTGGACCTATTGGAGAGAAGGTGCAGAATTTTAGGAATATTTCTGCATGGATGCGATTGTTTCCAAAGAAAAACTGAACTGACTCATTTACTGTTTTCTCCACAGGGAGAGCCTGGTGAGGCTGGACCACCTGGAATTGTTGGAGAGCCTGGTAAGAAGGTGAGTACCCGAGAGCCTGATCCAAACATTTTCTAAGCTAAGATATCAAAAAACGATTTTTTTTTACTGATTCGTAAACATTATCTATCAGAAAACAAATATTCTGCCTCTGTCGTCAGGGCCCTCGCGGTGAGCGTGGAGAGAAGGGAGAGTCTGGACAGCCAGGAACATCTGGACCACCTGGAGGACGAGGACGGCCTGGAGATGACGGACCCAAAGGAAACCCTGTATGAAGCACACAAACTCATAACAGCGTACACAATCAAACTACAACACAGATGAATAACATATCAAAGCAACACTATGTAGGGACGTGACTCCAGGCCAGATGGGAGGAGCATCACAAGAAGGTCCATCAGTCACGTCCTCCGACTCCAACAAAACACACAGGAATTCTTACATTCAGCAGAAGATCTCTGCTAGTCCATGTTTGAGATTTGTTTTTGTGGTGTCCTCAGGGTCCTGTTGGTTTCCCTGGTGATCCTGGTCCCCCTGGAGAGGTTGGGCCAAGAGTAAGTATCTTTATTCTACCATTTAAATCTGTTACATTTTAAAGTTAAATTTAACATGGAAATCTTTAGAGCTCAGAGCAGTTTAGTTGTGCTGAATCGGAAGAAAAACCACTACCACTGATCTTTATTTTAATTTTGTTTTAAGGGTCAAGATGGTGCCAAGGGAGAGAGAGGAGAGGACGGTGAAGCAGGAGAATCTGTGAGTCAGAAAATGCCACATGAACTCATTTTTTTAATATATTTAGATCCTATTCTATCTTATCGCTCTGTGTCTTATCTCAGGGCTCCCCAGGACCTCCTGGTGAAAACGGACCACCTGGCCCCCCAGGAAAGAGGGTAAGCTCACCCCAAACAGCTGATAAGCAGCTGATGTCCTACTGAGGAGCTCCTCCATAACACGAGAAGAGACGTTCTGCTCATTCTTCTAATGACATTAACTGAATAATAAGATTAATGGATAAAAAAAATGATCCACAGTTTTTTAAAACTTGAAACTCTATGTTCTTTTATTTGTTACATTTTTAAACATCTTGTTTGCCAGGGCCCTGCTGGAACAAGAGGACCAGAGGGACGTCAGGGAGAAAAGGGAACCAAAGTGAGTCCGCAGCTTTTGAGTTCATTTTTTAAATCCAATATTTGTATTTTCAGCGGTTTGTAAATGCTCCTCAACTCTGACACCAAACTGAGCTGTTCTGGGCACAAACAATAACAGCTGCTCTGGAGAGTCCTGGAGTGCAGTTGGTCTTTTAATCCTTAACACCTTCCCAACGTGGGATGTGATCAACTCCAACAAAAACTGCAGAGTGACCAAATTTGTTTGTTCAACGGATACAAACCGATCGATCTTTACATCAGTTTTAGACACGAGGGCGGGCCAACTTGAACCTGTCATCCTTGAAACCTTCAAAAGATTGTACCATTGGACTTTTATAAGAAACCAAGACAAAAGGTCTCCATGAAGAAACAACTGATAGTTATTATCATCATCTACAGGGAGACGCAGGTGCAGTCGGTCCTCCTGGAAAGACTGGCCCTGTCGGGCCACAGGGTGCACCAGGAAAACCAGGAACCGAAGGTCTCAGAGGACTCCCCGGATCAGTCGTAAGTTCACTTCTTCAGTTAGAGAGCACATGAAGTGTTTATGGTGAACGTTGGAGCCACCTGCTGAAAACGTTTGTGTTTCAGGGTGAACAAGGATCTCCAGGACCTGCCGGACAGAAAGGACCACCTGGACCGATTGTAAGACTCGACAGCCTTTCAGTTTCTGTTAAACACTTTGAGTGAACGTTGAATCTCAGAACATTACAGAAGTTGTGAACTGTGTTCCTCTTCGTCCAGTTGTCCTCATCCTATCCTCCCTCACTTACATTTCTTTTTATTCATTTTATTAATGTTCTCTTCTCATCCTGCAGGGACCCGCTGGTTTGCCTGGCTTGCGAGGAGATCCCGGTGCCAAGGGAGAGAAGGGACACCCAGGTCTCATCGGTCTGATTGGACCACCGGGAGAGCAGGGAGAGAAGGGAGACCGAGGACTTCCTGGGCCTCAGGGATCCTCTGGACCCAAAGGAGAGCCCGTAAGTTGGATGTCTAAGCTTGTGTTGAGACGGGGAAGCCCATTAGATGCCACCGTTACTCTCACTTACTTAGGAAACGATATATGTTACAGACGACCTCTTTTTTTGATTGTAGGGAATGTCTGGTGGCACCGGACCTTTGGGCCCTGCTGGTCCTCCTGGTCTTCCTGTGAGTTCCTGTACCCCGGAATATCTAACCTTCTCTATTTTATTTGCCCTCTTGTTAATTAATGTAATTATTGTATCTTGGCCTGTTTCAGGGTCCTCAAGGTATCAAAGGAGCTAAAGGTGCTACTGTGAGTAAACTTTTATAACACGTTAACATGGTTTATCAGCGGTTTTTCAAACAACAGCTGATCCTCCAATCCTTTTTGTTCCCTGATTTTCAGGGAGGAGCTGGTCCAAAGGGAGAGAAAGGTGTTCAAGGACCTCCTGGACTTCCTGTAAGTCAATTCAGTGAAACATGTATTATGAATTGAGTTCTTTATCTGCTTCACCTGATGATCATCAGTCAGAGGATTCAAATGTAAATGTTATTCCCAGGGCCCACCAGGTGAGGTGATCCAGCCGCTGCCCATCCAGAGGAGTCCCAAGTCCAAGCGCTCCATTGATGCCAGCCAGCTGCTGCCCGAGTTTGACCCAGACATGCCTGCATCCGACACCGCCGGCACCGAGTTCCTGATGGGCAGCGAGGGCATGGAGGAGATCTTTGGTTCTCTCAACTCCCTTCGGCAAGAGATCGAGACCATGCGATTCCCTCTGGGAACCCAAGACAGCCCGGCGCGCACCTGCCAAGACCTGCACCTCAGCCAGCCGGACCTCAAAGACGGTACAGAACCCAAACATCTGCCTGCAAATGGATTGTGTAGATTGCCGACGATGATGGTGCTCAACAACACTTTTTTTTTTAGATCTGTGCAGACTGTCATCAACATTATATAAAGAATCACACAACAAAATCACCTAAAAAAAGTGACCAAAGACATTTCTTCAAACTTAAAACGCTGTCTTTGTCATCTGCAGGAGAGTACTGGATCGACCCCAACCAGGGCTGCTCCAGAGACTCCTTCAAGGTCTTCTGTAATTTCACTAACGGAGAGACGTGCTTGTACCCCAGCAAGGGCGTCGACACGGTCAGTTTTATCTTCTTTTTGCAGATTTCTTATTTTCCTCGCTAGAACTGGTCTTACTAGTCTTTCATTTAAAGTAAAACGATGAGGACACAGTTCATGTTTGAGAAAATGTGTTCCAGGTTAAATGTTTTAATTGTGCATATTTACTCAGACTAAAACAAAACAACTTGTTTGATGTGTTGGTGGACTTCTCCAACGACAGGTGGAGATGAGCTCCTGGGACAGAGAGACTCCCGGATCGTGGTACAGTCAGTTTACCACTGGTAGTAAGGTTAGTAATCTTCTACGAGACAACTGCAAACTTAGCCGTGTAATGGTTTTCGTTAGGAACTTATCTTATTTTGTTTAATGTAAAAACCCCTCTCTTGCTGCTCCTCCTCCTCCTCGTCCTCTCAGTTCTCTTACCTGGACTCCAGCGGCGAGCCCGTGGGCGTGGTCCAGCTGGGTTTCCTGCGCCTCCTGAGCGTCCAGGCCCGCCAGAACCTCACCTACCACTGCCACCGCTCAGTCGCCTGGGCTGACCAAAGTGCCAAGAACGGCCACAAGAGAGCGCTGCACCTCCGGGCCGCCAACGATGAGGAGCTGAAATACGATAACAACCCGTACATCAAAGCCCTGATTGACGGCTGCTCTGTGAGTTCAAGACGAAAGCTGGACGCCTTTATTTCACTTCATACTTCCCGCTGTTTGAGTTTCCTTCACACAATCACCAACATGTGTTTGTTTTTTGTTGTTTTTCTTTTCTCTCCTGGTCTCCACAGTATCGTAAAGGCTTCGACAGGACAGTCCTGGAGATCAACACGCCACAGGTGGAGCATCTCCCTCTGATGGACATCAAGGTGTCAGACTTTGGGGAGAGCAACCAGCAGTTTGGTTTTGAAGTGGGACCTGTCTGTTTCCAGGGCTAAAAACATGCGCACACCCTGCAGAGAACACACACACACACACACACACACACTTCCACACACACGTAAATGATAAACATACATGCCCGAAAATTTGTAAATTATCTTGTAAATGATATCAAACACACACACGCCCACACATTTACATACACTGTCGTGACAAACACACACTCGCACTCACGTGCCTCCCAGCAATAATGGACATCAAAAAATTTAAAAGGAGTGAATACCAAAAAAAAAAAAAAAAAAAAAAAAAGAGGATAACATCAGCAGGGAGCACGACTGCGAGGAAGGAGGAATAAAAACCAGGAGAGAGTTTCTTCACCTGCAGGAAAAGGAGGTGGCCTGAGATAGAGCCGAGCCCCCGTCTGCGATCCCCCCTCTCACACTTCTCTCCTCCCTGCTGACACACTACTATTTTCCACTCATCTTTCCTGCTCTACCTCCCCTTTACCCTTCCAAGAAAAGGGTCTCGCTCGGACAGTATTAATCCTTCGTTCACACTGCAAAGAAACCCGCCAACGGTCATGTGATTGACAAGATATGGCTGTTTAAAGTTGATCATCTTGGTTTGCATCTTTGGGGTTTGTTTGGTTCTTTTTTTTTTTCCTGTGCCATTTTTCACAAACTAAACTATAAACTTAAGATAGAAATATATTCAGTGCAAATGTTCAACTTTGCCTGATAAATGAACTGGTCATGCAGCTGCGAAGGAGATTAGTATCAACATCCAGTGAGGTAATCGAGTACATCCTGTCACGGTTAAAGGATTGAAAACATTGGCGACACCCAGAATCACCAGAATCCAAACTCTGACCACACAAATCGTATTTAATGTGATTGATGATTAGGCTGTTCGTCTTGAGTTTTCTCCTCTGTAATCTTCCCATCGCAGTCACGACACAATTCTGAGGGTGCCTTTTAAACGACTTTTATCAACATTTGTTTAGCGTTGAACAAACTGTTGCAGGCAGTGAAGCAGGACAAAAGATGAATCAATGCCAAGATCAGTGAAATTGAAGCCATTATTTTTTGTTTTTTATGAACTAAACATGGTGCTTTTTGTAAAAAAAAGAGTAGATCCTTCTTCGTATCGCTGATCGGGATCTCTGAGTGGCCACCACACACCACTGCAGTATTTGCTGAGTCACTTTCTGGGTACTTCAAAGCTGCCTTTGCTTTTGTTTTTCTGCCGCAGTGAATAAAAACGCATGCTTTAACGAATCAAACTGTGTGGCAAGGTGCTAATTATATACATATATATATCTATATATGGATATATATAGATATATATTTGTTAAAAGAAAGTCCTCCATTTCCTTTAACCTCTTTACATTTCACAAAGCTTATTTCTAGGGAAATGTGCATTACATTCCATTTGTACAGAAATAGTGATATTCTATTGTATTTATTTAAAAATAAACAGGGTGCTCTGAGATTAGAATAACAAGAAAACGAGTATCTCAGTCAAATGTGGTGTATATCAGATGTATTTAATTGCTCAACTGAAGCGAGGATCTTACATTTTTTTAGAAACTTGGAGCCAGCTTGAGTGGCGACGCCTCTGTTCACGCCCTGTCCAAACTCTTTTTGTACAACCAAAGAATCTGCGTCCATGTCTTATTGTAACATCCCATTTAGTGTTTCATCAACTGTGCTGTGCTGTTGAATTTTTGCTTCCACTGTAATGATTAAACGGTGACTCTCCAATTCAGTGTCATTGCTGCCGTTTCACTCGAGAGTGTGTCGGGTCAAGTGTCCTGTTGTTCCTTTTTGATCGCAGTAATTTGCTGGATCAGCACCTGCCGTCACGGAGACTAAGGTGCTAAAAACATTCAAACACAATCCTCTGCTCTTTAGTCAAACTGAGAAGACAGCAGGTGAGAGACGAGCTGTGAGAGGGAGGGAGGGGTGGAGGCGGTGTGAAATCACAAAGATGCCGGATTTCATACTCGGGTTCTGATTTTATTTGTTCTTATTTTTTAAATATAGCAGGAAACCGGGGAGAGACGGCAAAAAACCTGAAACCAAGAAAGATTCTGCCCTTCTCTGGAATGACCTCAACTATTTGTTTTAATATGTTGAAAATGTTTCAACATGAAAAAGTGGTGCTGAAAAGAGAAAAAAATATTATTTTATAATGTCTGTAATTATTTTTTTTCTTCAAAATTCATGTTTCTGTAATATATAATCTTTTTAAAAGAACAGTTGGACTCTTTGTTTTTTCTTCCCCTCCCTTAAATGTGGTAGCTGCCGTTACTGCAAATCACCACAAGGTGTCACTGTTCTTCAGTCCGACAGGTAACTTACAGAACGAAAAGTTTTTTCTATTTGCTTTTTAAAAATAAAACAAAGTCCCTCGGAGAAAAGGGAAAAAGGCAACAAAACGGACTGTACACATTTTTTGTGCGATTGTTCAATTTTTAAAAAATGTAATTAAGATAAATGTGAGATGTGTCTTTGGATAAACCTGCTCAATTTTCATTAAAAAATACAGTCTATGCAAACATCAAAAGCCACTTTAAATCTGTGGAGTTTTATTGTCATTTCAGAAATCAACCTATTCAGGGTCATGTTACAGCTAAACAAACTGGTTATTTTCCAAACTCATTGACCTTTGATTGAATACAGTGACACTGTAAACTATCTTGCTGTTACACAATAAGTATTGTCAGCTTGCATGAACTTTTACATTCAATTGTTTTTTTTTTGTTGTTTTTTTTATGATTATTTTCACTAGCCCTACCCTTCCTGTTATGTTTCTGAAATAGTGAAGCTTCGGTATCTCATGGTAAAGTTTTATTCACCTGGATTTGTCTTCACTCTGTTGAAGAAGTCGAATCAGAAAAGAAGTTTTTATGAAAATTGTGTAACTAACTACAATGAACCTGTTTAACAATTTTTTTATATCTTAACTGCTTCTCTTGATAATGTCACACCATTTCACTCTTAATAGGGTCACAGAGGTCTGCTGGATGATCACCAGGCCAGAGGTTTGGTAAACCCCGGACAAGATTCAGTCCATTATAGGAAGCTCTACAAATACTTTCACCTATCAGACATTTACGGGGCTTTCCCACTAGTACCTACTCGGCTCGGCTCAGGGTTGCCCACTAGGTGATGTTACCAGTTTTTTTCCTCCCTCTTTTGCGCCTTCCTGGCCGGGGTTCCAATCGAGATGAGTTGGGATGAAAATGCAACGTGACCAAGCCTGCAGGACACCGATTGGCCAGAGAGCAACCTCTCGCAACTCTGTCACATCCGCAATATTTAAAACCCGGCAACAGCGATGTTTACTTTACAATTAAACGTTGGTCCAGAGAAAAATGTCAAGCAAGCATATTTTGTGGTGCCTCGTGGCCGACGACCGCAACCAGAGGAAGCTCCACCCACCCGGAGGTGATGCTGAACTGTACTGGAAAACGACCGAGACGATCAAAACGGGCATTCGTGTCTACATGCACGTAAAAACGTATCTATGAGGGTTGTGTGGTTTGGCCTTTTATACAACCAGCACTCACTTTCCAACTGATGTTCAGGTGAAGTTGCAGCTGTTTAGAAAAAGAAACTGTCAACTTTAGTCTTGGTTCACACTGTGGGCAAAGTGACCCTGATCAGTTTTTTTTGCTCTTGGGTATTTGAACAGCTCAAATAACACAAAATCAGATTTTCTTCACTCACCTGGCTCACTTTCAGATGTGGTACTATACAGATGTGTATCTGATGTTTTCCAATGCGACTTCAGTCTAAACTATCAGATTTCATCCCATTTTGATGTCACTATTATGTGATTAATGTCATAATTCTGCATTTCCGCTTTTTCGTATACTTTTGTTATGATAAAATCTGCTTCAGTTAAGCCAATCATGTCATGGTCCACGACTCCTGGCCCTGGTCCCTCAGATACACGATCTACACATCTATCCCACAATGGTCTACACATAGCGAAGGTTATAATTTATAATTATTATAATGACTTATTATTAAAATAATTACTTTCTTCAAGAAGGTTTTACCTGTCATAGCATCTGATCTGATTGTAAAGCAAACTCATGCCTTTCGTCGGGTGATTTACCCCAGACCTCGAAGACAGCAGTCATCAAACCGCTGTTGAAAAAGAACAATTTGGACAAGTTGCTAATGCAAAATTACAGACCCTCTCAAATCTTACATTCCTCAGTAAATAAAAAAGCTGTGTTTTGACAGTTAGGTGCCTTCTTAACTCTGACCAACCACTTTGACATCTTCCAGTCAGGTTTTTGTGCTCACCACAACACTGAGACTGTCCTTGTTAAGGTGGTCAATGACATTCACATAAATCAGACTGTGGAAGAACCACAGTGCTGGTATTACTGGACCTCAGTGCAGCATCTGACACTGTTGACCATGGTATATTACAAGAGCACGTGGAAAACTGGGTCAGACTTTCTGGCACAGGGTAGGGACTACTTTGTGTCAATAAGTAACTTTACATCTGAATCAGCAAAAACTACATGTGGAGTTCCCCAAGGTTCTATCCTAAGACCTCTTCTATTTAACATCTACATGATTCTATTTGCTCAGATAATAATGAAAAGCAAAATAAGTTACCACAACTACGCAGATGACACAACTTTACATTACAATGTCGCCTGGTGACAGGGAGACCATACAAGCGTTGTTGTAGTTGCAGCGAAAAAAAATCAACGAGTGGATGTGCCATCATTCTTCAGTTTAACAAAAACAAAACTGAAGTAGTTGTTTTTGGACCAAAAGAAGAGCGTCTAAGAGTAAACACGCAGCTTCATTTGTTTAGCTACAAACTGTTGATACGGCTCTAAATCAAGGTGTAATCATAGAGTCAGATCTGAACCTTCAGAGGCACATTAAAATAACAAAGTTGGCTTTCTATCACCTGAAAAACATCTCCAAGATAAAAGGATGTCTCAGCAGGATCTTGGAAAAAATCAGCAATGCATTAATCTTCATCTGAATTGATTACTGCAACTGCGTCTTCACCGATCTGCCTATAAAGTCAATCAGACAACAACAGCTGATCCAGAACGCTGGTGCCCGAGTTCTCACAAGAACTAAGAAAGTGGACCACCTCAGTCCAGTTCTGAGGTCCCTGTACTCGGAGAACAGACTTTTAAATCCTTCTGTTTATAAATCAGTGAATGGTTCAGGACCCAAATACCTCAGAGACTTGTGGTTGCCATGTCCACCATCCAGACCTGAACCAGGTCTGGTTCTGGTTCAGGTCTGCTCTATGCCACTGCTCTGCAGCTCATAATTATATTTTATTTTTCCTCTTTACTTTTCATGTTTTTATCATGTATCATGAAATGCCTTAAAATGTAAAAACCAAGTCATCATGGTGAGGGAATAAATACTTTGTTTTAATCAGAAAATTCTTTCAAAATTACATTCAGACTCTGTGTTTGCACAGATTTATTACATAATTTACATCAATGATGATTTAATAACATCTACAGGGAGATATTTGAAATGTCTACATGGATTATTAGAAACCTCCTGGTCTCCTTCGACGCAACAGCAGCTGGTTTAACCAATGAAAAGGCCACCTGACAAAAGCAGAAGTTAAGATCCTCTCAGTGTGCCTGTGTTGTAGTTAATAAAGATTCACATGGATGCAACACTTCAATAAGGTAGATAAATCATACGAAAGGTGAAGGTTTTCACGGACCTGTCACTTCAACGCTGGCTCCTGTCACGTACCGAGAGTCATCTGAAGCTAGAAAGGCACAAACATCAGCGACCTCTGGAGGACAAAGACAAAGAACCAAGAACCAAGGAAACATTTAAAGTGTCATCAGTGTGAGCGGTGCAGGTGGAGTCTGAAATCTGAGGGTCAAATCCCGGTTTCCTCGGTAAAATGCAACTAAATCAGAGTTAGGAAACACCTGTACTGACCCTCAGGATCACCCATCCTTCCCAGAGGCACCAGGGACTTGATCTGAAACCAATAAAACACAAGAAGAAACACATTTTAATAGGAGCTTTGCTGCGGTTTCATAAATGAAGGAGTGAGAGGTTTATCGGGACTGTCAATGTTCAAGTTCAAAAACAAAAGTAAAATGTGTGTGGTACCTTGCTGAGGACCTTCTCTGGGACCTTCTCTGTCATTGGAGTCGATATGAAACCTGGCAACACACAGTTGCAGCGAATCCCAAACCTGGACGCAGATAAGAAGAGACAGAAATCCCATCTCGTCAGTTGCATGAGCCTCGATTTATTCCTGCTGCCTCGGCCTCTTCTTACCTGCTGAGCTCCTTGGCAGCCGTCCTGGTTAGACCCTCAACTCCAGCTTTAGAGGCGCTGTAGTTTGCCTGTCCCAGATTTCCCACCTGCAGACGTCAACCGCACAAACACAAGGACTATAACAAGTTCAGTCTTTAAATAACAAATAAAAAAATCTCTAAATGTAACTTATACTTGTGTTTTACAAATTAAGTGAAAATGAGGGGAAAGCCGCATAAACCCGCCACACCGGCTGGCACCTCACCTTTCCCACGATGCTGCCCACAGTAATGATGGATCCTTTTGTTGCTCCACAGGCCACCAGAGCCTGAGCGACAGCCTGGGTGACCAGGAACGAACCCTGAAAGACAAACAAAAAAATAATAATCCCTCACTTAATATGTAAAATGAGTTTGTTAGTTTTTTGGACATTTGAATGCGTTTGTGTCACACAGACGTTTTGCTCAGAGGCCTTTCAGCTACCTTCAAGTTCACCTGGACGACTCGGTCGAACTGCTCCTCCTCCATGCTGAGCAGGAAGTCGTCCTGCGTGATTCCTGCTGCGTGCACACACACCGACGGAGGCTGGAAGTAACGGGTCTGCAGAGAGAAGCGAGTTCAAGGAAAAGAAGGAGAGGAAAGAGGTCGTGAGCGGCTCCCAGCGGGATTCCAGCCGCCCTTCCGCACCTGTATACTCGTCATCAGCTTCTTAACGCTCTCCTTCGACGACACGTCCACAGCAGCCGCCATGTGGACCTGCCCTCCGAGGTCACTCAGCAGACGCTGCAGCGTCTCATCAGCAGACTCCTCGCTGACGTCAGCAACCACCACCGAGGCCCCTTCGGACGCCAGACGGTGACACACCGCCCGTCCGATCCCACTGCCTCCTCCTGGGAAGAGAAGATGATAAAGTCATCGCTTGAATTTACAACTGAGTTTATGAATTAACAACCTCCGAGGGAAGAGCGAGACGGTCTTTAAAGGAAGAGTGTGGTATTTTAATACGTAATCCCAGGTATCTCTGATCCTGATCGTCTCTCAAAGAAAGAGCTGGTGTCTTATCCGTGTGTTGTCACAGCTGGCACTGAAACATCTGGACGTAGTTTGGAGCAGTAGGACCTTCTTCTGCCTGCAGGCGGGGCTGTTTACTTTACTACGGTCGAGGTAGATAAATGTTGACATTTTTAAATACGTTCTGTCGGAGGTGTACAGATTGAAGTCGCTTTTGTTCACGGACTTAAACTCGTTTACGTTTCAACCAGCTAAAGTCCAGCGCGTTTGTCACGTGGATGTAAATGAACCCGAACTTCGTAACTTCAGGAGTCAAGACGTTCACGTCTCAGTCGTTTTACTGAGCTGGACTGTCGGTCATAGTTCGTACTGTGGCTTTTACACAATTAACACGTTGAAAAAGCAGCATTCCCAGAGAGTGTAACACAGAAACTGACCCGTGACGAGCGCCAACCTGGACATCAGCCTCGAGGTCGCCATGTTGGGCTGGTGTTGCTGCAGTTCTCCAGTCAGCCGCCAGGTGGTGCAGAAGAGCGCCGCGACTGCGCTCGGCGTGAAGTGTCCCTGCGCTTTACACAATTAACCACTTAACTTTTAGTTTTTTTAAGATGTTTTGACGTAATAAAGACAAATAGACTGTTTTTAATTATTCCAAAATTAGCCTCTATTCGCGGCGTTATCTGTGTATAATAACATCAACCTTCTGTCTTTATGTGTATTATATTTCCATAAAAACACTAAAAATATGTAGTTGACAGGAGCATACACAGAAATAAGCTGTGTTAAATCTGAGAGGGTTTATCTTTCTTTTTTTGTTGGTACTTGTCTTTGGTAAGAGGTGAAAATGCTGCTTCAGACTTGATCTGATTTTCTGTCCAAATAAAATGTTTGCAATTTCTTTCCAGTGTCTTCCAAGTGATTATAAGAAAGGTAAAAATAAAGATGATCTGAGTCAACTGCAGCAGATACAAGGGTTCAATAAAAGCACCAACGATGGGATCAATGGTGGGGTTTTTTTTGTACAAAATGTTCTGTAGCTACATTACATTGTTTTCAATTTAAATAGATACACACTATTTAAATGACGAGACTTCTAAATTATGGAATTTTAAGTAGTGCTCATCTAACATCATTACATCTGTAAATGAAACATACTCAGTCAAAGATGAACATGTCTCACTTTATTTATGTACAGATGTTCAGATGAAACAAGCAGAGGCATTTAGACATCTGACAAACCTCAGGCAGAAGACCAACTGCTAAAATAAAACAAAATAAAACTCAGATGGTAATGGAAGCAGATTGAAATAGTGAAATACTTACTCCACGGTCCCGACTTTTTACCTGTGCATATTTGACTGACTACATATCTTTGTACTTTTAATGTTATGAAACAAGATATTTTAAAGTCCTAAATAAATAATTTGTAAATCTAAAAACTCAACCCAAAGCTGATATCAAAAACAAGAAAACACACGTAAAATCTGCACGTTTCGTAGTAGTCCCTCTTCAACAAGCAGCGCATCATCATCACGATAACCATCAACCAAACAGATTTAGGAGCCGTTGCCACTTCGGTGGTTCCACCTTTAAGACGATGGCAACAGGAATCACCTGTCCACCCGCTGATACGGTAAACCTGTTCTTACCGATGTGAAGTACACGCACGTTAAAAAAAAAAAAAAAAAAAAAAAAAAAAACTTTCAGCTGCACAGATGTCAAAGGCCTCCGATTCTGTCCAACAGAAAAGCAGTTTCACTTTTTTAGCCTAGTTAAAACCCCAAAACTAGTTCCAGTCTTAAAAACAATTTTTTTTATAAAGAAACCAAAAGAACCAAGGTGTTAGTTGGGTACAGGCAACCGGACAAGATGCGTCCTCATAATTTATTAGCAGATTGGTCACAAAAGTAAAAAAAGAACAAAAGCTACACATTTACAGAGAACGTGTAAGAACATGTACTGGATGGAAAACACAACTGCCAACGTGAGAACAGAGATGGCGACGTAGAAACGGTAACGATGACGTCTGTACAGCGGCGAGCCGTCCGACACGCGCACGAGCACACGAGGACGCGGTGAAGTGAACATGTCTGTCAGCTCCTCTGTATTGCATGCTTCTGTTTTCTACCGAAACAAGGTGCTTCTGCGCGCAGAGCCATTTTCAGCGCCTGCGTCAAAACTATGAGGAACTTTACAAGGATGCACTTGTGGTGCCAGATCTCACGCTCATGCATGCAAACATACGTGACAGTCACGCAAACGCATTCATACATACAAAACAAGCCTCCCCTCAAAATCACTCAAAAAAAAAAAAAAAACACGCGCACAACTCTGCCCACGCCAGTTCAATCCTTCCCAGAATGAGGGAATAAATAAGGGCCATAAAATGCTTCTTTATAAAAGAAAAATAGATTTTTATACAACTGTACATCTCATCTACACAGCATAAAGACAGGAAGCATGGTAGGGAGGGAAAAATTCTCCAGAAATGACAGATTCTGGCACTAGCACCCTTATCCCTCCAACATATGCATCAATCTTTATTTGCATGAGATGGAGCTTCCCTCGCTCCGCCCACCACCAGCAACGCCACCCGTGGCCTCCTCCATCGCGTCCCTCCACTGCTTTCTTGGGACGGGATGAACGAGCTGAGCGCAGAGAGGGCACCCCCATCTCGCTTTCTTGCTTTGACAAAGCGCGTCGGGCCAGTTCTGCTGGTTCCGATCCGTCCAGCAGCTCCATCAGCAGCAGCTCTGGCCTGGGGAGAGAACACCACCCAGGGACACGAGGACCCCTCTACACGAGAAACCGCCCGCCTCTCAACCAGAGTCGGACTCGCTCGTATCGGAAGAAGAGGACGAGGAGGAGGACGAAGAGGAGTCGGAAGAGGAGCTGCTGGCGCTGAGACGCGAAGGTTGGGTGTGGATCTCTGATGCAGGTTTCTCAGCTACAGAAAACAAACACCGCCAACGTCATCTTCATCATCAAGTGTAGGTTTTGAAATAGACAAATTTTACTCTTACACACGTAGTCCAACCTATAACCACCTCCTACACACCTTCATTCAGTGTTTTATAGTCTTTTACTTCAACGCTGTGGTAAACAGCAGCACGGAGGACTTACGTTTGTTCTTTGGAGGCTTCTTCCCGGAGTTCAGCTGACCGCTGACATCGATCAGTCTTCTCTCAAGCTCCAGCTGTTTTTCCAGAGCGAGCTCTTCCCGCGACTTGCCGGCGCTGTTCTTTTTACTTGCCGCTTATGAACAGAAAGACATTTCAAATAAGCCGATGCAGCAACACAACAGAAGACCTGATGCCAAAAAAAAAAACCAAACTTATTATAAAACATTAAGACTTGGTGAGCTTCTAACCATATGGTTTTCGCGGTTTCTTCCTCAAACACGTCATGACGTATCTCTCCAGCTCCCTCAACGTCGACGGCTTCAACGTCTCGAAGTCGATCTCAATCTCCTCAGGGTTTGTGTCTCGCAGAGACGGCTCGCGGGATTGGATGATGTAAACAACGCGGCCCAGCTTCTCACCGGGCAGCTTGTTGATGTCCAAGCTGAGCTGTCGCTTCTCGTCGTACGACATAGGCGCCGTGTCCTCCTCTTCATCCGAGTCGAAATGACCCACTATGGGATCATGCATCGGCTGGGACATGTTTAACATCACAGCACCCTTTTTGGACCTGGTGGAGAAAGGGTTGGTTGGAGACTTGAAAAACATTTAACAGATATTCAAGTATGCTCAAAAAACACTTGCAGCGCCCAAACTGTCCAGTAGGTGTCAGTACTCACTTGCTCTTATTGGTTTTCTTCGTCTGGGCCTTTTTAATCGGCATGCCAGGACAGCTCATTCCTCGGTTGTTCTTGGGTTTTGGAGGTTTGGCGATTTTAGGGGTCTTGGGTGGTTTGATAGGCAGCAAGTCCTCATCTATCCTCCGATGCTTCTCCTTTTCTACTTTTTTCTTCTTTTTCTTGTCTTTCTTTTCTTTCTTTTTTTTGGGTTTAACAATGGGACCCTGGGAAAGAGCCGTGAGCTGCTCGTGTACCGCTTTAAGCTGAAAAGAGACAAAAATCAAAGATGGTGCATCATCAGGCAAGTTTACTTGTATGGCCCATTTCATGTAGAAGAAAAGTCAAAGTGCTTTACAAGATGGAAAAATGCATTAAAAAGTAACAGAAATTTAAGACAGACAGAAATAAAGTCAAAAATAATTAAATGCACAAAATAAACGTTGTTGTGCATTATGGTGAATTACTGAAACGTAGCAGTAAATAAAATTTCTGAATTTCAGCAGCCCCGGTGCATGCTGGGAGTTTGTTCCACAGGTGAGGAGCATAAAAATGCTGGCTCGCCGTGTTTGGTTCTAACTTGGGTACAGAACGCAGATCAGAGATGTGTTTTGGCCTGAGACCATTCAGAGGTTCATAAACCAGCAGCAGGATTTTAACATCTGTTCTGTGACAGACAAGAAGTCAGCGTTAAGATCTAAGACCTGGAGTTGTATGGTCCAGTCTCCTGGTCCAGTCTCCTGGTCTTAGTGAGGACTCGGGAAGCAGCGTTCTGGACTAACTTCAGTTGTTTGATGTTTTTTTTTTATTTAAGGGAGACCTGTGAGAACAGCGTTACAGCAGCAGTCTACTGAAGACAATGTTTGAATTGGATTATAGTCTCCTGACGAGATGGTTATATAGATTTGTGTGTCATCTGCGTAGTTATGGTAACACATTTTGTTCTTTTTCATAATTTGACCAAGATGTAAATGTTAAACAGAGGTCTCAGAATTGACCCTTGAGGAACTCCACATTAATACTCTAATGATTTAAATGAACGTGCTCCTGCTTTTTATTATCAGAGTAAACTGCAGTACAAACCTGCTCCTGCAGCTCCGCCAGTCGGTTCGCCCTCTCCTCCTCAGAGTCGGAGCTCGGGCTGCTTTCGCTCTCTTCACTCTCACTGCTGAGCTCACTCTCAGACGAGGACGAAGACGAGGAGGAGGAAGAGGAGGAGCTTGGTGGTGCTGGGGCCTCATCTGGCATTTTAGCGAAGCAGAACTCAAAGACGTCCTAAAGAAATAATGAACCAACCATCTTAAAAACAAGAACAATCTTGACTGAGAAGATAAACTTCATCACTAAAATAAGCAACTTGCCTGGAGTTTTCTGGCCATGGCGACCACATCGTGATCAGGGGGGTTGTACTTGTAGCAGTTGGAGAACATTAGTCTGACGTCAGCAGAAAACAGCTGGGCGTCGCAGTACTCCCTGCTGTCCATCTTCCGCTAAAACAAATAACAGAAAATAACTATAGACAAGAATGATATTTAATCTTTTACAGCAAATGCGTGCATCAGTATGCGTTTGCTCACTCAGATGTTGTGTAGTTCCTACAAGTACCTTGATGGTGCTGAGGTCCATGGGCTGCTTGATGATGTCATGGTAGTCATGAAGACCAAGTGACATGGCGTCGACGGGTTTGTAAAATGGCCAAGCGTATGCTGCGTGCTTCTTGGACAGCAGCTCCTTCAGGACCCCGCTGCAATACCGCAGCTGGGGACTCAGCTTGCTCCGGCGCACCGGCGTGGGCAGAATGGAGTCAGGCAAGTCTTTCTTCGGGGGTTTGATGGGTCGTCCACTCACTCCTCTCCTGTTCCCCGCTGCTGCTTTGGTGCCCATCATCATGGCCCCACCGCCCAAGCCCATGCCCATGCTCATGCTCTGGCTGAGGGCTTGGTTCAGCACCAGGCTGGAGTTGTGGTCCACCCCCAGGGAGGTGAGCGTGAGCGGAGAGTCGTGCCCTCCCACCATCCCCAGGCCGATCCCACTCACACCCATGGTGCTCACAATGGGCATGGCTACGGTGGTTGGAGTGGTTGTGTCAGCTTTCCGCTTCACTCCTTTTTTCTACAATTAGAAGATGAAGAGAGTGCCAGTCACAGTCTGCTTCATCGGTGGTCTTCAGTCAACTAAGTCAAACTTGTGAGCCAACGGCACAGAGAAATCAAGCATTACCTTAGCTGTGGGCTGTGTGGGGGGCATGCCTGTGATTCCAGGGACACTCTGTTCACTTGAAAGGGTGGGAGTAACACACTTGGTCAAAATAGTCTGTGGGGGGGTGGAGAGAACAGAGTCGGGCGTTTCCGGAGTGGGGGGAGAGTACACCGACTGGGAGACAGCTGGGACTTGATGTGCCGTCGTCACTCCTCCCGGAACTGGGAGAAAAGCAAAAATGTGAAACAGATGATAAACAACAATAGTTCCTTTATTATCGTATTACACACAGACATGTAACATGTGCACGTTTTTAAATATTTTACAATTTGCGTGTGCTGGCTCACCACTTTTGCCTTTTTTCACAGATTTCACTTGCTTGCTTCGTGGAGGTGGGGGTGGAAGCTCCAGCTCGTCTTGGGGCATCTGAGCCACTTTCTGCAGGAACGCCTTCTCCAGAGACTGAGCCATCAGTACTATGTCATCGGTTGGCTGGAAAGAAAGCAATGTGGACAAAACGGTTGTAAAGTGGAGTTTACAGAAATCAGAATGTGAAGGATCAAGCTGCTTCTGAGACTACACACAACGGGAGGCGGAGCAGACAGACACTCACACCGTGACTCTTACCTACCTTGTTATAAATGTAGCAGTTGGTAAACATGGTGTTAAAGTCCTGCATGCACTCACTGGCACTGCGGTAGTAATTATTCTCCAATCTCTTCTTAATACTGCCCATATCCATTGGAGTTTTTATGATTTTATGATAGTCCTGGCAACAAAGGCAGAAATAATTTCAGGAAATGACATCCAAATATATATACTAAAGTTTAGCATAAAAAATGCAAGTTTTATGGAAAAAAAGGCAAGTCATACCTCTAAATATGCAAGAAAATATTAAAGTTAACACTCACAGGCAGGTTGAGCTTGACAGCATCCACGGGTTCGTGGAAAGGCCAAGCAAAGTGGTGCCTCCACAAAGACTTGAGCACCACTTTCTGTAGGAACTGAAGTTGGTTGGTCATCCTCCCATGTCGGTTGGGGTCTTTCACCGGGGGCTGTGGGGGTCCTGATGGAAGGATCTGAGTGAGAGGAGGGATCCCAGAACTTTCAAAGTCTTCATAAAGCAGTGAGGGTTTTCGGATACGCTTCCCAGCTGCGCTCTGGTCCATCGTGACACTCAAAAAGCCAACCTCAAGCCCAGGATGAGAGCTGTGGAGGATACGGTCGAAACAGTTTGGTAGGAAGCCAACATCTGGATAGTGTCTGTTGCTTTCTCACCAAAGTTCATCAGCTCAACATCTTCATCATAATAATCAAAATACTTTAAATTGCCGATCATGAACATCAGTCTCAAGTGTATCTTTAGATCAAGTGTCTTTGTAGATCATAAAAAAAAAAAAAAATTATTACACAGGTACCATATAAAGATTTTACATTTTTGTTTAAAAGAAAAAAATGCCCTTAAGAAAACAAACATGTTGCCTAAAATGACTAAATTTAAAATAAATCTTACTTTGCTTTATTAGTTCATTTGGCACATACATTTTGATAATTCTTCTTTCCCGACTACATACACAGTCACTCGCTTCAAAGAAAACCTCTTTCCAGACAGACACATGCATCTATACCTTACTCAGCAGTCACGGCCCTCTGGTGCCAAATCAGCACTCCCAGCCCTGGAAGAACAGGCATAACTACCGCTTCCTCTCACAATCACTAACTCCACCCACACTTCTTTAGACAGAAAAAAAACCCTCTCTTAAACGTCTGTGGGTGGAGTTTCAGCTCCAAAGTTACAGTTATGACTCAACGAAATCCAGGCACTCCAGACAAATGACCTTGGTATGCCTTCCAAGCATCTACCATAACTTCTTCTGGTGTTTATTAAAGTTTACATTATTGGGCCACATGGCTTTTGGACAAGACAGTTTTTTATGCAGGATGTTGTACTGTGATGACAGAAGGCAACGCTTCTCCCAACTCTCAATTCAAACTCCCTCCCACTTTTGATGAATCTGTTATTCATGCAAAACCTGTTTCATCTTGTAAACACTCACTTACCAGTGCCTTCACATCAGAGCACACAATACTTGTCCCAGATGGGAACTAGAACTGCAGAGAGCAACTGTCAAAGGTAATTAATAAAATCCAGCCAACTGGCTTAAAATTATGTATTTTAGGCTGCAGGTAACTATCTGTAAATCCACGAGGTCTTAAGACACCCGTGACACTGCCAAAATCCAGAGTACTCCACCACCAATTCTAAATAGGCATGCGTCACCTCCACCTTCTAGTGATGCAGCACCTGCATCTGCAAGACATCTGCTCTACAGCCTTTGGTGTTTTGCTGTGCGTTGTGGTCGCTGATCATCTTCATGTCAAAATGTGATTTCTGTGGCCTTGGGGGAACTGGTTTGAAGTAACTACTCAAAGTAAATTAAGTCCCAAATGACATTTAAAAAGGACCAGAGAAAAAAAATTCAATGTTTAACTATTTTTTAATATATAAATTTTTGTGCAGTTACAACTTAAGACAAATAAATTTTAAAAAAAAATTTAAATAAATGGTTAAACAAAAAGGCACTGAATGATACAACGTTTGGAAACACATTTAGCCAGTTAGTGTACTTTATTATTGAAAAAAAAAAAATGGGAATAACCATTCACAAAAGATGCTGATAAAACAGCAAAAAAAGGCTAAAACAAAAAGTTGTGAAATCAAACTGAGAAAAAAATAGGGAGCATTCCAATAATGTCTAAAAATATGTATATTGTAAAATTTAAATGGAAACAAGTACAGGAGACAAACCTTAAACTACAATAAACTTGAAAGGTGCGAGTGTGAGTTGAGTGACACCCGTAACCCGTAACCATGCAACCGATTGAAGCACAACACAACCTGAGCTTCCCCGGAGCTGTTACTTTACCCATGTTTTAAATGTAAACATGTTCAGAAATTAACTCTTATATCTGTCCCAGCAACAATGTCGTGGTCGTACAGCTGGAAACTGCTTTAACATCCGCCGCTCTGCCAATACAACATGCATATGCACCGGCGATCACAACAGCCCCAACGACCACATGGCTATCATAACAAACCGGTAAAAAGCCATGTTGCGTGGACGAGACGCTCTGCTCTCTCGATCTTCTGCAACAAAAGCCGTCCTGGATCTTACTGACTACTGACCTACCAAGTTTTCATGAATGATTATATTGTATACCGATTATAACATTCTTATGCACCCGAGGACAACAACAATTCTCGTTGGTTTCCAGAAGACACTGTGATTTCAGTGAAACTATGATCTACGACCATGGCTGTATGGAGGAAGGCTTCGTTGAGGCCAGTAACGCCAACGCCGGCTGCCGAGCTCGCTGCGGGAGAGAGCGGCCAGCGGCGGAGGCTCTCCGAAGATGGCGCCGGCGAAGCGCGATCAACAGTCGCAGTTCGCTTAACCGAAAGATAAATTGGAGAAAAAGAAAACGTATCTCGAATACGTGAATCCCTAAGACAGTAACGACTCCAACGTATTCCTTTAGTAGGTCGAATGTCCATCACTGACTTCCAAGCGTATTACAGTACATACAGGCTGTCAGTATCGATATACAGCAGGGGGGAAATTCATGAGAATTTTAAAAATATCCCCGCTGACGGAAAGGTGAGAGTCAATTTTACCGGTAGATACCTGTCAAGAGGCGGGTTGACAGCCATATCCATGAGGATGGACCCAGATTCTGTTTTTAGAGACACTCAGAACCAGGATCCGTGTCCGGTCGTCTGTTTCCTCGCTCCCGCCACAGAAAGACTCTCTCACACTACTTCGTTGAAATGGCGACCAAGAGCCGACACCCGTTTTTTTATAGACCGAGCATCCACCTCATTGGATATACTACCTCCTTGTCCCTCCGCCCACTTCGTTTTTATTCGTTGTTAAAGATGTTTATCAAAACCACCACACCCACTAAATGCCGAAGCTCCGCAAACAACCTTCAAAGACAACCTACTCGCCTCTTTAATCTGTCAGTCAACGATACTGCGCAATGCCATTGGCCCAGCCGATTCGCTATAACAGATGGGCTGCCTGTAACTGGCTCCAACGTAAAATCCGTCAAAACGACGGAGAGAATAGAAGCCGTCCTTCGCTTTATCATATTATATTACGTCAACGTGTGCAAGGCAACGACGGCGATTGGCCAGAACTGTTGTAACGCGGGCTTCCACTCTAAATACCAAGAAGACTATTGGTCTTCGCGCTCGGTCACGCGCAGCCACGAAAATCGCCTCGCCCTCGCGAGCTGCGCTTACAGCACATCCGCGTTTCTTTCTTCTAGAAGGCGCCACAGCCGCCATCTTTGAGGGATGAGATACATCTGCGTGCTCTCTCTACTTCCACCAAACACACAATACGAGAGGCAAAACACGAAGAACGACCGTTTTTCAGTTGACACCAACTATATTAATTAACATTCATCTGCAAAATAGTTAACTATGGTTTGAAGTCACCGGGGACTACAAGGCCTCTCCAACCCACACCTCAGTTAGTGACAGACAGGTCAAGTCTGTGGATCCATTAAATATATTGGAATCAGAGGCCAAATCACAGTTTAAAATATAACTAACGGTCGCAAACATTCACGAGAAAACAAAAGTCCAAACTGTAATACTCACACCAGCTAACCATCGACTGAATGACACAGCAGTTTACGTAACTGGTCTCAGCCTATTTTCAAAACCCTCCAAGAACGCTCAAAATGATCATATATTACACCATTAAATACATAGTTATTTCCTGGCAGTAAAAGGTGGCACTGTGCCTGCTCGTATAGCGTATTAAATACTACAAACTATCGAAATTTCTCAAATGTTTCAGGATGTACAAACGCAAAATCGTACCAGAGGAGGGGGAAACTGAACCAACAAGGCAGAGCAGTTACCTAATCACTGGAGCCCATCCCCCACACCAAGGTTATAAATTCCTACAATGTCACTCAAAAACAACGGAAATAAATCACTCCTTTCCACACAGACGTTACAACAACTACTACTATGTTTATACTTGTGCGTTATTAACACACACACTTAAATCGAAATTATTCCAAAATAAATGAAAATGATCTAAAAATAAAAGCAAGTAAGACAAAAGTTAAATAAAGTCTTGAATTTCAAGTGAATACAAATTTTGACTCGTAAATCCCCTTCAGTAACGCGAAACCTTTCTTCCCAAATTCGTGTCGTCTTCCACCTCGGTACTTTTTAAGCAACACATTTCCCTCAAACATGTCCGCCGTCTTCCCCGGCTCCCACTGCTGGGTGGGGGAGGGGAGTCATGTGATGAAACGAGCCTGGCCGCTATGTAATGAAACCTGAACACGTGGCATTTCTCAAAAACAGCAACGGAACATATCCACGGTTTGTCCTTCGTGTCAGACAGCCACGTCTGTTGTCCATATTTTCAATATACATACGGTATCGAGTCCATATTTGAGGAACAAAACGGTAAATTATCCGAACAAAGAAGATTAAACTTGGCTCATTCCGATTGGTCAGGTTTGACCACGTGACAGGACGCGTTTTAGTATTATAGATTGTGCTGATTTCCATTCTTCCGCGATTGCCATCCATTTGTGGTCCCTATATTCCCTCTCAAGCCATGTATATTTGATCGTTTCAGGCGACAGAAATGTCAGTTTTCTCCAGGTGAAGACTCCTGTCCAAGTGTCTTCTGTCGCGACGCGGACACTGCGCATGCGCCGACTCGGTGAAGGCACCGGGGAAGAAAGAGGCAGATCTCAGGACTTTCCTTTCTTTTTAAATAATAGTCTAAACGTTACAGCCTTTCCAGGTTCCCTAAAAGGAGGTGGGATTCAATTGCAAGAAAACTGTTAGGGTTTCGTTTCAGATTAAAACAGGAAGAGAGGAGATTTATTTATATTCCTATCTTGAATATGATCTTCTTTCAGAACATTGCAGTAAAGCTCTTTAAACTGGACTGCTTGCATAACAGAACTTCCTTTACCAGAATACACAATTCTTAAAGTGTTTTACATAATTTGATTACGCCTAACAATTAGTGTGCCCTATAGTTCAGCATGTAATTATATTGTTATTAGTTTTGGTTGGTTTTATGTTCAGAATTACATGCAAGAAATACAACTGCATGGCATTATTTTGATTATGTGTTGTTGTGTCTACTTTATTGTAACATAATTTCTGTTGCACATTAGGCTCATTGTGAATGAAAATTGATGCTTTTCTTCTTTAATTATCACATACTTTATCATAGTCTAAATTAATATGATGATGTTTTACATCAAGACTGTGGATTGTTTAACAAATCGTCTTTATTGGTTGTGTGAGATGGATATAAATATTTATATAAATGAATCCACATAATTAGTAAAAATTATACATAGTTGTTCCTACAAAATTTGAAAAGTACAAATAACATGTGTGTGTGTGTGTGTGTGTGTGTGTGTGTGTGTGTGTGTATATATATATACATATATATATATATATATATATATATATATATATATATATATATATATATATATATATATATATCTATATATATATATATCTATATATATATATATATATATATATATATATATATATATATATAAACTCGTTCCTCACCCTCCGTGGGTGGTGTCCCTTCTAAGCTCGGACCCTCTACCAGAGGCCAGGGAGCTTGAGGGTTCTGCGCAGTATCTTTGCTGTTCCTAACACTGCACTTTTCTGGACTGAGATATCTGAGGTTGTTCCGGGGATCTGCTGCAGCCACTCTTCCAGTTTGGGGGTTACTGCCCCGAGTGCTCCGATCACCACGGGCACTACTGTCACCTTCACCTTCCAGGCCTTCTCCAGCTCCTCTCTAAGCCCTTGGTATTTCTCAAGCTTCTCGTGTTCCTTTCGCCTGATGTTACCATCACTTGGTATTGCCACATCCACCACCACGGCTTTCCTCTGCCCTTTGTCTACCACCACGATGTCTGGTTGGTTTGCCATCACCATCCTGTCTGTCTGTATCTGGAAGTCCCACAGGAGCTTTGCTCTGTCATTTTCCACCACCTTGGGAGATGTTTCCACATATATATATATATATATATATATATATATATATATATATATATATATATATATATATATATATATATATATATATATACATACATACATACATACATATCAGTATATAAATGATGCTGGGTTACCGTTGACATACTTTTTTCAAATGAAACATCTGAAAAGTAAAAGACTGTGCATATTTCATTGCGTATGAGTCTTTTCTTTTGTCACTTCAAACGTGTGGGGTGGGGAGAGGTTCGTGTGAAAAACACATCATTTTCAATCAAACAATCCCTTCATGTTAAAATGGTACCCAATACAGCTGTTTGTAGATTATCAGATAATTTTAACTGCAGAAACGCATCAGAATTATGACTGTATAAAAAAAAATGTAAATTAAATTGTATATGACAATTTTGTCTTTTTATCTCTAAAAGCTCTTTATCTCTAGGTAAATTGCACTATGTAGTACATATCTGATGTTTCCCCCTTTAAATGTCAGAAATTAAAATCAAAACCAAATCATTTTGAATCTTTTACTATGTTTTTTATTACTTTAGTTTCTTTTTATGTGTTGTAGCTATACAGAATTTATATTCTGAAAATTATAAGGTTGATTCCTGAACGTGAGGGTGCATTGGAAATTGTAGCAATAATAGTAAAAGTAAAGAAATGTGAATATCTGACTAAAAAATATTGGAAAAGCAAAACCACTGATATGTGAGGGTTAAATTTAATGAGTGACAAGGAAAAACTGAACATACAGTTTATATGAGTAGTAAATGGTAAATAACGTTTGTCTTGAACAACCGATCCACCCACCCTCAGTGCATATCCAAATTAGCAATCAAAGGTTCGGAAATGTGATAAAGGTTTGGTTCAAATAAACATAAAGGGTTGTTTGTTAAAGCTTCTGAATTTCACGGAGAACCAGGCTGAACCTGGAGGGAGGGAGGGATTGGAGGATTACATCAGAATCAGCCTCCTCTGACTCATCGGTCCCGTCACTCCTCCGCTGCTCTTTCTCTCTCTGTTGTTTCTCAGCATCTGGATGTATCAGCAAGTCACATGATGGCAATCGGTCCAGAAGCGGTTGCCAAGGAAGCGTCCTCCCTCACAGTGTCTCAGCCCTGAGTCATCGGTTGCCCGAGTGCTACAAATCTACAGTAAACGTTTCTGTTTTGACTCCAGTTTCAGATGTTTCATGGCGGTTTTATAACCCTGCAGCAATAATGAGAATGTGGCAACATCAAGTTGCCGGGAGTGATGTTTATTTTCTGAAGCTGTGCTTGCATGTCTCTCTTAGCACCACTTTCAGTTTCTTTTATTCGGGCGGAGACAAACTTTCCGTAGAAACAACAGTCCCTTTGAGGTTTTGGTAATGTTTGGTAACGGTGCCAACGCAGAAGCATGTGCAGTTTAAGGAGCAGCATGTCAAGATATCAACACACAACCATCACAATCCCTGCGCTGTTATTGAACTATGGATATTAAAACATCAGAGCTCCATTACAACGGCGTTTGTATTTTACAGCATAAATCAACTTCTTCATCATATTTGTGAAAAATACATTTTAATACAATTGTAAAACGCAAGCTTTCCTGTCAATACAGCCTGATGTTTTAACTACATTTTGAATGATTTTATTCTTAAAACAGCAGGTCTGCACATCCCCAGCCAGCTGCAGGACAGGAGAGGATGTGTGCTGATGGGAACCTGTAGAATCAAGAAATATGTTCCCGTACCATAGCATCTTTATTTATAAAGCCGTTTATCATTTTAGCACAAGATCACTAACAAGAAAGGAGAGTAGGATTAACATGCCTTTAAATTCTAGAAAAATATTTTTCTTTCTTTCTTTCTTTCTTTCTTTTTAACCTTTTTTTTTTAAAAAAGAAGGTTAAAAGAAGCTCTAATGTTTATTTTTACATGTCATATTACATACAGGATAAAACAGACATACAAGGAAACTCAAATCAATGACATGTCAAGAGACAGAACCTGATTTTGTAATTTAGGGTGAAAGTCTGACTTGTGTTCCTCCTCAAATCAGGTTAGTTAAGTCTGCCAGATAAGGAGATAGAAGAGAGAACATATAGTTGTTTATCGTTTTTTTCTTGCTTTTATTTATTTGATTCCATTTGCTTTAATTTAGTTTTTGTTAAACAGAGCAGCATTTTCCCGCGTGATGAACAGATAATTTCTGTTATTCTGCTCATATCTAGAAAACTTAATAAGTGAACAGGAGTATATCTTTGTTTTTATTTGAGTCATGTCAAAGGTCTTCGTTTGTGAAGACAATTCATTCATTTCCTACCTCCTAGAGTTTTGGGACATAAATAATTCAAAATCATGTTAAACGACCACACCTGTTAAAATAAGACATGGGGGTGTAAGGAAGGTTTATTCTGTTAAGTAGTGATAGATACTTTATTGTAGATTTAAAATACTGCCATCTTGAGGTGACTTGAGATAGTTTTATCATATTTTCATTTATAAAACGAAAAAAATCAAACTGCTGGATATGATGTAACTGTCTGCCCAAGAAAACACTTCAAGACAGAAATATGAACCATATGCACCAACTATGTTACGAAAGGAGCTGACTGGATCAGGATTTCGAAGACGGTGTTGGATCCTGCTTCCCAGAAAAAAAGATTATCTGAAACCTCATCCAGGAATTAAGCTTGCTTTTAATTAAGGATGATCTAAGTGAGTGGGGATTAGTCCCTACTTGTTCCAGCACAACAAGAGAGCAATGGATACATGACGTAATATTACATTTACTGACCATCTCAGTTCTGATCCCATAAGAATACAGAGAAGAAACGAAGTTTTCAGGTTCTGAGTGAAATCTAAAGTCAATCGCAAAATGACCATAACCGAAGGATTTTAATACGCCATCTGGTGACCGCCGTCGGTCACTACTGTCCAGTGTTGTGTTATGCTGCCATCTGCTGGCCACTGAGCTAAAGTGCATGAGAACACATTTCACGTCAGAGAGCACAGGTGTCGGGCTCCGGTCCTCGAGGGCCGCTGTCCTACATGTCTTAGATGAGTCCCTGCATCAACACACCTGAAGTTAAGCATCCCAGCTTGGCACAAACAACTCTGTTAATGACACAGCCACTTGTTATCACGGTTTTTAATTGGCACAGGTCAAGGGGCCAGGTCAATACATCAAGTCAAAGTCAAAGTCACGTTTATTATTTATTAGTATTAGTATTTATTGTTTATTATATTACTATATTAAATTACTATATATATACTAAATTACTATATATATATATATATATATATATATATATATATATCTCTCTCTCTCTCTCTATCTCTATCTCTCTCTCTCTCTCTCTCTCTCTCTCTCTCTCTCTCTCTCTCTATCTCTCTCTCTCTCTCTCTCTCTCTCTCTCTCTCTCTCTGTCTCTCTCTCTCTCTCTCTCTCTCTGTCTCTCTCTCTCCCCCTCCCCCCCCCCCACCCCTTATTTGTACTATCTCTGCTCTCAGGACCCATCACTCTGGCACCACTTCCAGTTTGGGTTAAGGAGGCTGACACCACTTTCACCTTTAACACCAAGCCTAAGACGTTTCTGTTTTATAAAATATATAGTTTGTACTTTAATGTGTTAGAGCCAGAAGTCACAGCTGCAGCTGCAGGACCAGACTAGAGCAGCTGGTCTTCAACACAGCTTCATCCTGGATCTGCTGCTGTAGACCTGCTGCAGGTGGACACCAGCATGATCCACTGACTGGTGCCCCTCACCTCCTCTGTTTCTCTTTCCGCTCAATCAGCTCAATCCCCAGTTATTAATTAGCAGTATCTCAGAAGTATAATTGTGCTTCATAGTTTGTTGTGCTGGTCTGTCCCCTCTTTTTCTCTTCTGTACATGTTTACAGACCAGATCCTCAGGAGCTGCATGCTGACCTGCAGTTCCACCTCTGACCATCCCATTGTCTCACACACACACACACACACACACACACACACACACACACACACACACACACACACACACACACACACACACACACACACACACACACTTATGATCTAGGTCCTGATCCAGGTTTCTTTAAAAAGGATTTTTTCTTGCCACTGTTTGGCTTAAGCTTGTTCTCCCACCAGGGGAGTTTTTACCTGCCGTTGTTTATGTTGTTGCTCGGGGGTCCCAGACTGATGGGTTAAACAGTTGCTTTTCTCATCATCATGGCAGGTTTTCCTTTGGGTCATGTTGCCAACAAAAAACCAGAATGCTCCGGACCACAAAACTGCCAAAACATTGGTTTTTATAGAGGTGTTAATGCTCGCTGATGATCGATTTATAACGTGCATTAATGTGCAGCAGCAGGCTGTTACTTGTCCTCTTAATGCTTAACGCAACTCTTTTTACTTGTCCTTTCACAGCTTCTGTTTTTTGTCTTAGATTCTGTTTACTGCATGGTATAAGTTGTTGTATGTTGGACATCTGAGGTTATAGTTATAAAATCTGACAAGGACCTGACGGGGTTTATTGTGTCCTGATGTGCACTTTCTCTTTCATTTTACGGTTTGCACTCATGCTATAATTTGGTTGAAAGTGCATTTTTTTAAGTTTACAAAGCGGAGTGTGTTGTATGCCAAGGTAACCAGAGTAGTTTAATAAAAAGACAGCTTTGCTGTAGTTCAAGTTTCTCCTTCGTTAAGCATTAGCAGCTTCCACAGCTACGCTTTTACACAGTCTGTAAAACATTAAATCCACAAAAGACGAGGAGCCCTTATTTCATTTTATAAATCTTCCTTGTCGCTTTAATGTTTTGTTGATACTGTAAAGCCAGTCTCTGTTCACTTGCAAATCTCTATAAAATATTTTCAATAGTTTCCAAAAATAAAACAGGTAAAAATATAAATCTTACATATTTTTATGTTTGCATAAAGTTATCGAAAACAATAACATTTTTATGTCCAGTGTTGAAGTTTGAAATTTAAATAGATTTTTCTATGCTGAGTTCATCCTCTTCTTGGTCCTTTTCAATAAATTAATCGTATAACAACATTTATAATCATCAATAAACACGACATGCGTGTTTTTGATCTGTTGAGAGAAAGTAGAGAGTTGGAAACCCAAACAATCATGTGACGAACATACAAACGTATCTAAACTGTCTTGATATGACTTATGTAGACTTTTGGGGTACGCTGGCACAAATGTGGAACAAAAGCTGCTTAAAACACGATTGTGCCTCATGTTAATGGGTTTGTGATGTTCATACATGTTGGAGAGGCTGACGGAAAGGTTGTTCTCAAGTACTGTCGCGATAACAAAATCTCAGGTTGCGACTGTTCAAGCATTGTTTTTATTTACCATTTATTTCCACCTGGGGGCGCTCGAAGCCCGTCATTAATACCTCCTGGTAACAGTAAGTCAGCCTGGTTGCTGATTCACTTGGATGAGGAGTTACAGGACATCACGTGGTTGACCAGCCTTACAGACCAAATGCTAACGAGAAAGACCTGATTGGTTGGTCTTGTTTTGTTGTTTGATATCCAAGGCCTTAGTGCTTTACTCCTGACCTTTTCAGTTACAAATCTGCCCTGGTTTAGGAGTTAATTCCTGAATAATTGTTAAGCTTACTGTTGATAAGGAAGTGAGGGCAGAAAGACGTCGTCCTGTAACTGATTTATTCCAGTCAGTCTGCTTGTATTCAGTCAATCCTCAAAAGTCAAACCTTTTCCACAGAAGTATACGCATGTTAAATAATTTGTCTTGTGGCACAAAAACGAACTGACTGTACTGCTTCTTTGAACAGAAAAGCTGAGCTGTCAGTCATGTATCAGTGGGTTGCGGTCTGTTGCTTCGTGGGCTTCATGAAGTGCACCCTGCTCCATTTTCTGAACCCAGTATGGTTTCCTTTGGATCTGCAGAGACCTCATTCCCAGCACAAAAATCTCACATCTTCAAACCACTAACCCTTCATGTTTCCTCGTCCTGTGTTGATGCTGACACTAGATGTCAGTCCAGAGCAGTTCGTCCACTGTGAGCTCAGCCTTTTCAAACAACCCCAACTCTCACCAAGTGTCACCGTTTCTGGGAAATCACGTGTTGTATTTTTATAAACTGGCTCTGCGGCACTATGCAGATTGCATTAGATAAGGGTTTAAGTGCCAACGTTTGTACACCGCCAGCAACGTCCCATACCCGATTATTTCCTGTATGTTTTATAAGTTTTGTTATTATTATTATTTTTCACTATTATCAAGTTAGGACACTATATCAACTGTAATTATTCTGACTTGAGCTGCAAGAAATGTTGAAATCCTCTCTCCCCGGGGTAAGTTAGGGGATTCACAAACAGTCACGGGGAGTTCACCTGCCTATGAAACAAAACAAAAAACTGCAGTGGAGCTCATGTGGTTAAAATCACCCAGTACAAAAACAATATCCCTGAGTAATAATCACGTGATTTATAAGAATCAACTGCACATGATTTATTCAGTTCATGGAGAAGCTCGTCCTCCACTGTCTTTTCAAACTCACCGTTCAAACAAGACAAGCTGAGGTGTGTAAATGATGCTACATTGGTATCACTTCTGTTGTGCTTCGTGCTGCATCGTTTCCTTTATTACTTTTGATTCAGAGGTGAAGCAGAAGCAGTGTTGTGTTACAGTGAAGCTAAAGTGACCATCTCACCGATCGCCTGCCGAGGATGAGTCGGCAGGTTTTAAAATCCACTCCAGCATTTACCCCACCAAGCAACTGAAGCAAAACGTACATTTACAAGTATTCAGTAGGTTCACGTTGCCTGTTTTATACATCTGTCCTAACTAGAAGTATGTTTTCACGTCCTGTGAAGCAGTTGCAGGGGAGGCGACGTGTCAGGCCTTTCTGGCAGCGATACACCCGGAAAGAGCTGTTTAATGTTTATTGTTCTCGGTTTGCAGCCAACGGCGGGACTGTTGCCCTAAACAAAGCTAAACATGCAAATGAAATATTCATACAGTGCAGGCGAGCGCAGGTAAACATGTGAGTCCGTTCAAGGGGGAGTCAGTTTTCTTCACTGTTATGTGCAAAAGTTAGTACTCTGTCCTTTATTATGTTTTATATGTAAAAACACAATTTTAAAAAAGTGGGTTCAAGGTCAGTCTTAGTACTGGAGATGTACAAATTCATCTAAACAACATTTAACTTTTTAAATTGTGATTTTTTTAAAGAAGAATGTAGGTAATACTATGTACCCCCTCACTGCTGCTATAGGATTTAAAGTTGTTATTTGGAGTCACATACTGCTAATTATCAGTCCCTGTGATAATGATGAACAGCAGTTGTGCAGACCTCTATAAAAGTGTACATTTAGATAGCTGGAGCATTCAGGTGTGTGTTGATACAATGCCAAAAGGGAAAGACATAAGCAGTGAGCTCAGAAAACAACAAGTTGCTACACTTCAATGTGTAAAGAGTTATAAAACCATTTTTAAAATTAATTTGTGAATCAAAGGGGGATTTTTTTTTTTAGGAATGAATGTCTCAGCAAATATATCTCATGGTCAGGTCATCCAACGCTTAGAAAAATAAATACAAACCAAGAGCTACATCTCAGACCCTACAGGCCTCAGTTGGGATAAAAACTCTGGTAAAATGTTAAAGCCCATCACAGCATCTGAATAAAAGACAAATCTACTGAAACAGCGTCACATAGATAGATCCTTCCATCCAGTTTCTATACGCGCTTTATCTAATTTACAGTTAAAGTGGTCTGGAGGTTGTCCCAGCTGTCATGAAGGTGACAGGGTTCACTTCAGACAGGGTGCTGGTCCAGCACAGGGCCAGAGAGAAACAACATGAGGAACCGTACAGGCTTTAGATTTACCCGTCGGCCATTCATGTTCTGGACCGAGAGAGAAAGCCGGAGTATCCAGAAAGGAGGAGTGATAAGTGTAAGAGAGTGATGTAGTGTAGTGTGCTTCAGACATACACTCTCGGCACAACCAACGATCACCGTGAACACCAACAAATGAAAAATAGCAACGCAAAAGTGCAAGAAATGCCAGGTTTGATTCATGATGGGCTTTAATCACAAGACTCGGGGTGTGTCTGAAGTTTGGCTGAGTTAGGCAGTGACTGACGACAAAACAACTCATACAGAAAGTGAAAGAAAGAGGACTCGGGACTTTCCAGCCTGGCTGCAGGGGTATGGTGCAGAACCGGTTCAACAAAACCCCCGCGGCACCGTTTGTGTTTGTTGGTGTAAAATGAAACCTACAGAGAAACTAGTTTGTCCTTTTTCACTCACAGGATAGTCATATAAGGGCAGCTGCAGGCATCAGAACGTGTTTTTTATATTATTATTATATATTTTACCTGCGCTCATCTCCACCGTGTTGTTGTTATTGGAGCAGCTGCTGGAAAGATTTGCTTTGCATCTTCCTGATCTCTGCAGCTCGCCGGCAAAAAAACGATTGCTGCTGGAAAGCGGCCAAACATAAAGATGAGTCACTATGTCTGATGGGAATCAAATATGTAAAGACAGGCATGTTTTTAACCCCGAACCCGGCGTCTGTAGCACGTGACCTCAGTGACCATTTCGTGGAGAAACAGAAGTCGTGACAAAATGGCGGCGGAGCAATTCTTCACCGAGCCGATAGAGGGAGTCGGAGTTTTGACATAGTGTTTTGACCCTTTGGCATTTGATGTTCATCATCAGGAAACCTGCCAAAAAAATGTTGATTGTCAGAAACTTTCCAGGTCAAGTCAAACCATAAAACCCAACCCACAGATAATATTTTTTGTTGCACGCCATCAAAATACTTTCGGTTTTACGTGCCGCTGGATTATAACGTAGCCAGAAAGAAGGAATCCTCTTAACAGGAGGAAGGAGGCTTTAGCTGTTTTTTTATTTTGTATGTTTTTCTCTTTCAGTTTTCATTTATAAGGTTAACAGCTGTGTCTGATGTACTTTTGCATTATTGTTTGTTTGTCCCAAACACTGCTGTGTAATTGTGCCCATCGAACCCCCGAGTCTGCCCCCAGCTGCTCCTGGTGCTGGTACAAACCTGGATAATGAGGCCGGCTGCGTCAGAAAGGGTATCTGATGTAAAACCAGTCCCTGTACCTTTGTGGTCAATGTCCGGCTGCAGGTTGAATCTGGGACCAGTCAGACATGGAGATGGATGAACATCTGCCTGCATTCTCAGGACTGGTTCTTTGACCACAGTTCAGGCATTAAGACTCCTGGACAGACTTCTCCAAACAGTCGATGGGTGTACATAGGTCCTACTGGTTTCTGCTCTGACCTGAACGCACTGCTGGGTATCTTCTTTGAAGGGAATGTGTCTTTCATGACCTGCATAAAGCTTCCTTGGCTGCCCATCGCAGCTGTGCTCCTCTTAACATTGTTGGTCCTTCAGAAGAGCTTGTACAGCACGTCTCAACATCTGATGGTTTGAAATCTTTGCCTGGGAGAAACTTTGCTGATAAGATAGAAGCTTGTGTCTGGCTGCTGTGCTCAGTCTTATCATGGTCATGACTTCAAAGATGAAACTTCCTTCCACATCACCACCTTTAACTGTTCCTCACTCAGTTTTAAAAGTGCCACATTGCCGGCTTCATCCGCGTTTATGTCTGTTTGAACCTACAGAAAGCAAAATAAGGAAAGTACCAAATCATGTGAAAACCCCTTCCTGTTTAGGATAACTTATAAGAAGCCTCGCGTCACATGAACCAGCCTTAATTTTATAAAAAAGGAGGCTTGTTTATCTTCATGTTGAGGATGGAGTCTGAATCACTAACCAAGCTGGTTTCGGTTTAGATCTGCATTATCAGAAGGATTGATTACAGTATTTGAGGCATAAAAATAAAATAGAAACACACTCAAACAGATATCAGAGGGCTTTTCCTGAATCTTTATTTGTTAAATGTAACCAATAAATTAACCGTTGATCATTCTGATAGTAAATGCAGGTTTCTGGTGGCAGCAGTCGTCTATTATGCTGAACATTTATTTATCTTTATCAAATACCAGGTCATGAAAGAGAAAATGGTATCATGGAGACTGTTTTTTTTCTTGATAAAAAAAGACAATCGTAAATGTAAAGTCTTTAAAATAACTTAAAACCTTAGTTTCTAAGGGAAAAAATACTTTTTTTTTCTTCACTATTTATACAAACTAACAGACTATTATTTACAGAAAAACATCTCAGTCGCTTCTGAACATCTCTGTCCCATCACATCAACTAGGTTTCCAGCACAGTCAAGCATCAGCAGCTCCTCGCGGAGGCGAGTTTTCCTCTGTGAAGAGCTCCTCTCTCAGTTTGTAGTAGCTCCCCTTCAGGTCCATCAGCTCCCGGTGAGTCCCCTGCTCCTTAACTTTACCACCACTAATCACAACAATCTGATCGGCCTTCTCAATGGTCTTCAGCCTGTGGGCGATCACCAGAAGGGTTTGGTTGGGGCAGCTGGCCAGTGCCTGCAGAACCTGCACAGTCAATGACCGAGATATTCATTATTTTGTTCAAACTCAGACATTTTCTGTCACCAAAACCTACATTTGCCCTACTGCATGACAGTTTGACACATCTAAACAAGCAAGAGTTTACTTTACAAAGTAATGTAAACATGGTCCAAAAGAAACAGCACATGAACCTGTTCACCCTTTCAAGAGTATTAGTGGATGTTTTTTTAATACAGGAGATTTGAAGTTTTAGCACCAACAACATATGGACATTTAATTACCTTGTTTTCACTCTCAGTGTCCAAAGAGCTGGTTATTTCATCCAATATGAGGACCTTCGGTTGCCTGATCAGAGCTCGAGCAATGCCGATCCTCTGCCTCTCGCTCTTGGACAACTGGCTGCCGCCCTCGCCCACCTCTGAGGAAAAGGACAACGTTGTAAAATCACGACCGAATGACAGTCACGTGGTGCAAGGACATACAGGATGGCACGGATGCCACTAACCATCCAAAATACTGCACACTGATCTATGTGACACAGTTGAATCCACAAATGAAATGTCCAAAAAAAATCACTTTCCTTCATCAAATGTTTTCTATCATCACTGATCGAAAGTCCTTCAAGTGTAAAAAGTGGGTGGTCAAATCAGCATGAGGCATATTTACAGCCATTTACCTGTATCATAACCTTCCTCCAGCTCCTGAATAAAGTCATGGGCGTTGGCTTTGCGCGCTGCTTCCTCAATCTCACGAAGGGAGCAGTCAGCAAGCCCATACGAGATGTTATCTCTGATGGAGCCGGAGAAGAGCGCAGGCTCCTGGCTCACCACCGCGATCTGTGAAACACACCCTCGTGACTCTCTTTGAATAACTCAGTGTTAAACTACCTATTTACTTTGTTGAACACATTCAGCTTAACAAAAGTGTGAATAGTAAACACCTTCTTGTGTAAGAAACGGTGGTCGTAAGATTTCAGGGGTTCCCCATCCAGAAGTATTTCTCCATGTTGAGGTTCGTAGAATCTCTCCAGCAGACTCACACAGGTGCTTTTTCCTTCCCCAGATGGACCCACGAGCGCCGTCATCTGACCTGGTTTCAGCTGCAAGGAGAAGTCCTGCGACAAAAACAGCGTACTTTACTTTTTATTGTTAGGCGCTTCAACACTTAAGAATACTGAGGAGGACACCCAGACACTGAGGAGAAGGAGAAGCTGATTAATTTCAACATGCAGCTTACATTTCCTGCACGATGCCGCTCAAACTAAAACCGAAGCGTTAACAGTTGTAACTCACCTGCAGAACTATCTTGCTGGGATTTGCAGGATACGCAAAGTTGAGACGACAGTAGCTGACATGTCCGCTCAGATGATCGGGCTTGAGCTTTCCGTCAGTGCTGACTTGAGGTTTGCGATCCAGATACTCAAATACTTTACCAGCAGCCATCACTGAGTTCAGCATGTCACCGAAGATGTAGGTGAGGGTCTGCAAGATGACGACCAAACACACAGTATGTTAGACACGTTGAGAAGCCCACAGGAGGACCAACCCATGTGGCTTGTTCGTCCCACTGTAGAGGTCTGGCTCCAGGGTGGGGACCTGGTAACCCCTTACCAGGTGAGGGGCACTGAATTCTTGGATCTGCGCAGTATCTGCAGTAATACAGACTCTAGACAAGGTTCCTACCCTCATATGTTCATGAACTTTGAGTATGAAATGAAACCACAAATACAAGTGGCTGAAAACGGTTTTCTCTGCAGGGTGGCTGGACTCTTCTTTAGAGATAAGCTGCGTTCAGTCCTCCAAGAGGGACTCAGAGTAGAGTTGCTGGTCCTCCACATCAAAAGGATCCAGTTGAGATTCAGGAACCTGGCTGGGATTTCTACTATCAACCAGGTGAAGGCCTCAAAACAGACCCAACAGATTAGGTTTCTTGTCTTGACTGGGAATGACTTTGTTTAGTGGAACAGCTGGAGAAGGTGGCCATGGAGATAAAGCTCTGTGCCACTCTGATTAGGTTGTCTCCCAGATCTAAACCTGGAACGGTAGGAGTTAACGGAGGGATGGAAGCACCTCATGATTCGGTGGCTTGTAGAAGCCGCTGAAGAAGCAATAATTTAAAATAATAATTGTTTGTGTGATGTTGTCTGTCACGTTGTGCAGGACCTTTGGCCCACTTTTCTTTACAAAAGCCCGTTGCTTCAGTTCATTGATGTTTGCAGATGTGCGTTTATGCCCTGCTCTCTGAAGGTCCCACAACATCTCAACCAGGTTGAATTCTGAGCTTTGACAAGGTCATTCACTCATTTTTTTCTCACGTTTATTTCTCTAATTACTTTGACTGGAGGGGAGCTCAGGGTTGACTCAGTGACCCAGGTGTCCAGGTCCTGTGGCTACAAAACAAACCCAAACCATCACACTCCCACCACTGTGCCTGACAGTTGGTGTGAGGTGTTTGAATCCAAATGCTGAGTTTGGTGTGCTGTGTGTTATGATCAAAATGATCCACTCTAGTCTCATCTATCTGATGAAACATTTTATTAAGTCTTTTCTTAACACACCTGAGGGCTCAAGACCTCCAAACTGGTGAAAGTTGTTTAAATGCTCACACTTACTGTCTTAATTGTTATGGAAGCAAAACACTTACATTATATAATAATACAATAAATAATAATACAGAATAAAAGAGATGAGACTTTTTAGCAGGCATAATCTTTAGACCTGGTAAGGATCACATGGTTTATTTATTTATTTGCTGGTTATTAGGACATTTGAATTAAATGTGGTTGTGTATTTTAATCTTTTTTGTTTTGTTTAGTTTTTAATAGCTGCAACAGCTGCCAGAGCCTCCAGAACCTGCTAATATCAGCAGACATCATCTCAGGACCTACCCTGATGTTGTCTCCTAGATCTGACTGGTAGAGGATGAAAGAAACCAGGTTTCCTGTGGTCATCTGTCCTTTTTGGATGAAAAGTCTGCCATAGTATAACATGAAGACCTGCATGCCCAACCCTGTCAACTAAAAAAAATTGTAAAGGAACAAAGTACTTTTTAAAAATGGTGAAATGAAAATACAGGTGCAACAATACGTGATATCCTAAAACAGACACAAATCAAACTTCTCACCCTCCTTGAGAGCAAGTAAACAGCGCTGACGGAGGCCCGGCGGGTCTTCAGGATGTGTGTTTCCGTTAAGCATTTGTCATAACGACGGGCTTCTTGCTTTTCCGTGTTGAAACTCCGCACTGCACGAATACCAAACACTGCCTCATTTGCAGCATCGTTTGCACGAGCCATTGAGTCGTGCATTGCCTGGGACAACCTCTGACAGAGAAATGAGGAAGACAGAAACATTCATTTACAATTGCAGCTAACAAAATAATCCTCAGTTATGGTTCCAGCAGATTTTTAGACTTTATCAAAGCAACATCTCAGATTCTCCTTTGATTTGGAAGCAACTCATCATCTCCTGTGGTTACCTGATAATGTGTGTCATAGATGTTCTGTATAAGACCAGTGATCGGCGTCTCCATCAGAACAAGGAAGGTGAGCTTCCACGACAGAGTCATCATCAGGGAGATCATGCCCATTGTCTTGATGAACGTCCTCAGCAGCACGTTGACATTCAGACACACTGTTCTCCCCATCAGGGTGGTGTCCTTAGACAACCTGGATGTGATTTCACCTGCACAGATTTTTTAAAAGTAAGTCCATCTAGTCTAAGTCCACTTATTTTTATGTGCTTCATGCACAGGACAGATGTACCTGTTTTTGTTGTCTCAAAGAATCCAACTTCCTGTTTAGTTAAAGCCTCAAACAGTTTCCCTTTTATTCTGCATGTGTATGAACTGATGGCACAAAGCAGCAGGCCGCCTCTGCAGCCAGCACTCACAGAACTAAGGAAACAGAAAGAGGTGTTACACAGATACAAGCAGGGGGGTGAATGTGGAGGGGAGAAAAACATTGCTTCACACCTTCCCATGGAGTACAGGCCCATGAAGACCAGGGCAGTCAGGAACTCGTTATGTTGGTAATGACTGCCCAGGATATCAATGACCCTCCCTGTGTAGAATGGGATGAACATCTCACCTGAAAACAGACAATAACAGAGAGATTCATCAGATTTGTCAGCTGAAACGGATGTATGTACACACACATACCAGGACCAATGAATATTCAACCATATCCATCCACTGTTTACTCACAGATGACTGCTAGTGACAGGAACACGAGGCCTCCAACCAGCAGCGGATAATCGGACTTGAACAGACGGAGGACTCTCATAAACAGAACTCTGGACTTCTGTTTGTTTTCTTTACTTGCAGCCTCCTCGTCGCTGTCGGGGATGGTGATCTCCCAGAAGAGCGCAGCAGCCAGAGACGCGCCGGCACACATCAGCCAGCAGCGCGCGTCCGCGGCGGGGCCACACTGTCCATCCTGGTGGTGAAGCACCCTGGTCCCGGTCTCGAACACCGCTGGAAGTAAGCTGTACGCGGTTATAAATCTAATCAGCAGCGGTCTGAGGTCCCCGAGCGTGAGCAGAGTTGCAACAGTAACTGCAGACCACCGGAGAGCCGCCGAGAGCCACAGACGTCCAAGATGCCCGAACACGCTCTGGATAACCGCAAATCCTGATGCGTAAAAAAAGCAAAGGTCCACGCAAACCGCCAGCACCAGAGCGACCACTTTCCGAGTGATCCGTACAGCCATTTTCAGCAAAGCGCGTCCTCGTATGACCCACTCCGCGTCGCAGCTTGTAATTTAGTTTTCAGTTAGTTTCGGTTTCATTTTCTGGAAGGATTCGGGATTTCCCTTAAACCCAAACAGCAGCGGGGCCAAAGCAGGACGGTACAGGATCTTCCAGCTGTTCTACGCATCTACCAACTTTATAACATCCGATATCCTCACTTCTTTCACCCCCGCTGACCATTAAAGTTCAAGTGTGATCACATAATGCTCTGTATTTATGATTTAACCACAATAAACTTTACCCCCTTCAACACAAATAAACACTGAGGAATGAAAGGTTTGAGAAAATATTTATTTAATTAATCAATTAATTAAATCCTGAAGGTACAAATATATTTTAACATTAACTTTTGATTTCTACTTTCCTAATCTGTTTACACAAACAGCTGCTGCTCATTTATAATATCACTTAAGTCTTCCCAGGGACTTTTAGTGAATCTTTGTGCTTCTGTAGATTTAAATTTACAGTGACAAGTAAGACAGAAGAGTGAAAAATCAGTTTGATAGTGAGATGAAATATATATCCAATATCTACATCTGTTCATTCCCAGTTTGGGTGACGGGGATTTCCGAGAGTGGATCTCAGGCAAACAGGGATTCTCCCTGGACAGGTCACTATCCATCCAAACAGTTTATTTTCTTACTGTTTATTTAAAACTATGTTACTAAACTTCAAATACCTTAAATAACTTTGGGAATTCAAGACAAATTCAATTTAGCTTTCGTTTATTAAAATGAATGTAATTACAGCACTTATTCAATGTTCAACAGTTCACGAGTTGAGACTGTTGACACCAGTGACAGAACCAAACAGCGGCGTGGCTGCGGGGGAAACGAATGCGTCACTGGTCAAAGAAGGTGGGTAAGTCGTTCCCAAGAATGACCTTCTCGTCAGTGCTGTGTTCATCGATGGTGACCATGTAGGCCACGCCCCCACTGGAGCCGTCACGGTTCATTGCCAAAGACAGAGCTGTACAGAAGAGAAGACGGGTTAGGGTTTGAGGTTTGACAGTTTTATTAGAGACAATAATCCAAAATGATGCAGAAACATTTAGTTTCTCAGTTTAGTAAATGTAAGAAAGTAGGAATGAGCTTACTGTTAACCACAAACTTCTGGCACTCCTCCTTGCTCATTCCTCTGCGATACTCGGCGTCGACAAACCCGTAAACATATGAGCTGCCTGAACCACCGATAGCGAAGGGCTGCCTGGTCAAGAGCCCATTCAGGGTGGCAAACACCTGGAAGTCAGAGCACAAAAACTCAAACCTGAACCCCACTGAAATTCTTCCTGAACAACAGCAGCTCTACCGAGGCCACAGGTCCTCCACTGCCCCCCATATCCTCTGGTGTGCCACAAGGTTTTGTTCTTGGTCCGGTCCTTTTTTCCCTGTATAAGTTACCGCTTGGGTCTATTTCTGCTAAGCATAAGCTTTCTTTTCATTTATAAGCTGATGACCTCCAGGTCTTCATGCCGGCGCCACCTGTTTGGTGAAACTTCTCTTGATTGTCTGGTCATTTCTGCCAGTCCAAATTACTGATGGGGACGTGTCCCTACTGTCTAGAGATAAATCTCTGCCCTTCGTGTCTACTCACAAACTATTATTCCTTTCACCCTCTCAACGTAAACCCAACAGAAGAATTATCACAATAAGCAATATTTTTCATCCGTTATTTCTTACTTAAAGCTTGATTATTCCCCCTCTTGGTGTTGATCACTGACCTGTCCTCCATCTCGTCTGTCCCAGCCGGCTACGATGAGATGTGCTGACAGCTCCTCCTTGTACTTGTACGAGATGTTTCTCACCAGAGAGGCAGCTGAACGAACCTGCGGGTCCTCACCTATCTCCATACTAACACAAGAAATAATATTTAAAATTCTGTAAGAAATGTATTATTGGTGCATTTGGTTCATAAATTACTGAAGAAAAAAAACAAAAAAACTTCTCTGGTCTGGTGTAAATTAGATCAGGACATTCTTGGACAATATTTCATATTTAAAAACAAAAAAAATTCTGTTTTGTTTTGTTTTTTGTTGTTTTTTTTTTTTTGGATCCTGCCTGGACAAGCAGTGCAGTGCGTCTGTAGTCTATTAACGACCATAACAAAGTCATATGATGCGAAATCATAAATAAGAGTTAAAGTGGTGCATGTTTCGTAATAGTAATATTCAACAACAACAATCTTGTTTGAACAAAAATACACAACAGTCTACTGTGGGTGCATATTTTACCTGTGGACGTCCAGCTGATAGTTGACTATCTCAGCAATGGTCTGAGCATCTGCTGCAGATCCAGAAAGAGCACAGTAGATCTTGTCATGAAGGGGAGACAGCTTGTTCATCACCCGGTTCACCACTGCTTCCCTGGAGGAGGAGTGAGGTGCAGAAATGGAAGAACATAAATACCAAAGCGACCTGTGTAAATCTGATATGATGCGGAGTTGACAGGTCACGAGGTGACAGCGGCAGACCAACTCACCCTGCAGAGACTCGTGAATCAGACCCGAGCACGACTCCTCCATTGAACTCGATGGCAATAATGGTTGTCTAAAAACACACAGAACTCACATTCAGAGGTTTGGAGGCCTCCTCGTACCTCTGGTTTGGTGTTGACAGGTGAACAACCAAACGGCCGACTTACCCCAGTTTTCACCTCCTCGGACTGCAGCTGCGGCTCCGCTTCTCCCAACATGGTCAAACTGCGGAAACGGCGACGCAAAACGAGCCGTCGAGCTGCTTCTTACCAGGACACCCAGCTCACAGCCGAAGTCAGATGTTGACGAGTTTGCTCCCACACGGTCCTGCCATAAGACATTACATGGACTCCATGTTTTAGTCTGAATGTGTCGAAAGTGAAAGTTGAACTGCTCCTCCTCAGCGAGCTGCAAAGTCAAGACGTCAGTCACGCAGATATCCGACTGTAAATGGTATAAATGTCACATTTAACGAAAGACGTGTCAGTTATGCGATCACTGGGTAAACTGATTGAAAGATAGAAATTAATGTTTAAGAGTGTTTTTTGTTTAATTTTTAATTCAAAACTAAAGTAAATAAATAAACAATCCGCGAGTCCAGACAGACATCATATTTACTCCATTGACCAAACTCATACTTTAAATGCAGTTCTTTGCCACAAAAAACTCATCCTGATGTGAAAACATCATGGGTCAATTTATTTAATCTGCATCTGTATAAGAAGAACGGGACAACGCCACTGTGACGTCACCTGTAGGTTTATCTGAAGAGCGCCTATTAACCCTGGCCTTTTTTCCCATTTCCAATAATGCCAAGTCTAGACTAGTGTACGTAGTATTTCAAACTTGGCAAGTATGATTCAGGAGAACGTATTTTTGGAGGACAAGAGAATGCCAGTTGTTCTGCAGTTGGAACATCAGTGTTCTTGATCACATAACAGCTCAGCTAACAGGCAAATGCATATTGAAAAACATCCACAGTTTGCCTGGATATAAAATAAACACTCTAAACATTAGTACATCTGAGACTGGACCTCTGACTGGTCTCCAAGTGTTTATAACTATTACTTTATCTAATGTGTTTTTGGTAAATGTTACGCTTTTGTATTTTAGCCCTGTTATAGTGGAGTTATAAAATAAAATAGGAAGCTTTTACCACAAATATGAAGTTATAACAACAACACTGTTGCATGAAAACATCTTAAAGCCAACGTGGCTGAGTTAGCTTATGTTAGCCTGTAAAAACAAAGCATATAAAAAAGTGATCATGCTTCAGCTAAGTCCACCTGTTGACGGAGGACTTTCCACACCAACTACTTATCAGATCTGTCAAAGCATTCTCATTTAAGTTTTTTGACCAAGGCAACATCAGACTAGTGGAGCCAGAGCTGAAACAAGGTCTAGCAGAGCTCCAGTGGGACCCACGGGTCCTAGTGGTCAGCTCAGGAACTGGAATATCTCCTACTAACAGGCTGGATTCAACCCGGAGGTCAGACCGTTACTGGCATGCACAACATGTGTAACACAGAAATGGTTTGGCATGTTTGGCATTTGGTAAAACCAGGGTGCTCTTGGCGTTTCTGAGAACTCCTAAAGACAAGCAAGATAAAAGCACTTCAAAAATAGACTTTATTTCATTATTTCAGATGCTTTTGTTCCATGAAAATGCAGGTTTTCAAACCTGGCCAAAAAAGAGGTGAGGTAATAGTACTTCACTGTTTACAAACCATTAGTATTAAGTACAAGGTACCGTGACTCGGTGCTGAGAAACTGTTTGTCTGTTCATTCATTTTGATACCTGCTCAAATTTACAAACTGAGGCAGCAAATCCTGTTTTTAGAAAATTAACAATGTTACAGTCTAACCTGCATGTATTTATGCTGCTAAATAATAAAAAACACTAAACCTAAAGACAAACTAAAGGTAAACAGGAATATACACGATTTTGTGTCAAAAATATAAACAGCAGTTAGTTATAGTGTGTTATATTTTAAACTACAATGAAGTAACAACAACGAGGTTTTGAAAAATTAAAGTTATTTATTGTAATTTCCCATACTTTAACAAAAAAAAAGGAAAAACAAAACAACTTTTATTCAGACACACAAACATGAGAGTGGAATTTTTAAGGACTTTTTGCTGAGAAAAACTGTCTGGAAAGTCACAACAATAAAACTTAAATCAAGTCAACTAACTAAACAAATGTAAAAAGTTTGACTTGTGATTCAGAATAATTATTCTGTAATTTCACCGATATCTTGGAGCCAAGAGGTGACAGGCCCGTCACTCATCATGGAACCTGGGGAGCTTGTTGCCAGGTACGACCACATGCTCCGCCCCTGCTTCCGTGATCACCACCAGGTGAGCCACGCCCCCGCTGACGTTGTCCCTGCCCATAGCCAGAGCCAGAGCTGCAAACACAGGGACGACACACGGAGAGGAGAAAAAGGAAACGAGTTGTCAAGTCAAAAACCGGTCTGCAGGAAATATCACAGTAATGTTGAAGGTTTCACCATTTCATTAAAAATATGAGCTCATTTTGAATTTGACGGCAGCAGAGTAATCATAAGTTGGGACGTGGGCAACAAAACACTGGAAAAGTTAAAGTCAGATAAGATAAGTTAAAGCTCTTTCCCACATTATCTGAACATGATCCTGAAATATTACTGCCTTGTGGGCCAAAGCTCATTGAAAATATTAAGACCAATGAAAATTGAGTTCAAAACCGCACCGTTGGTGGCGAACTGCAGGCACTCCTCTCTGGTCATATTTGGTTTGTATTTGGCATCAACGTAGCCGTAGATGTAAGTGCTGCCGGAGCCACCGATAGTGACAGGTTGACTGATCAACATCCCACCCAGAGACACCACGTAGACCTGGAGACAGATGAAGAACATGAGCAGTGAAGCTCAGGAACAAGCAGAGCGGTGGAGTTACTGTCACCTGGTACCTACCTGCGGTCCCTTCTTCCTGTCCCAGCCTGCAGTGATGAAGCCGGCCTGCAGCTCCTCTTTGTTTTTGTAACACAGCTCCTTCAGGACCGACGCTGCTGCGATCACCCGCGGAGGATTCTCCATCTGGACGCTTCAGAAGGTCAAACAAGAGCAGAAGAGACTGATTGTCATGTTTATGTATCTGAACCAAGAAATCTGAAAATGTCCTGAACAAAAATATTATTGTTACAGATTTATGTCATGACGTTGGTGTGAAGGGATGAGAAGTCATGACGGGTCTGTTATATGTGTGTGTGTTCACACATGCCAGGGGTGCATACCTGTGGAAGGACAGGTGAAACTTTGCAGCCTTGGTGACGGCCTGAGCGTCTGCAAGTGAACCAGCCATGCAGCAGAAGATCCGGTCATGGACCTGGATCACCTTGTTGATGGTTTTAGAAGACACATATTCCCTGAACAAACAGATGTAACAAACTGAATGTGCAGCAGGTGGATCTTAATCTTAATTGTTTCTGGGCAAAAAAAATTATACTGATTATTGATATGCAACCTCGCTTGTAAAAACAGAATGCAATTAATCTGCAAATCTGCATGGCTGCAGGAGAATCTGCAGAAATCAGTGTCAAATCAATCAAGAATGTGTCATGTGAGTAAATATCAGTAAAGTTAGTATCATTTATTCATCGGGACGCCCTCACCCTCCAATTGAAGCTCTTGAATCTGATCCAATCACAACCCCTCCGTCAAAAATAGCAGCCAGGATGGTGGTCTGAGGAAAAGAGGGGGTTCATGTTATATTTAACCTGCATCAGCAGCTTTGAGCATAACAAGCACAACTTCATACGATTTCCTGTTCGTTCAGAAAAGTGTGTGAGGCTATGAATTCTGGGATTTAGAGTTCTGGTCAGGGATGAGTTTTACTGGAACAAAAATTGGAAACGAAAGCGAATCCAGACATTTTCTCTGTAAAATGTTATATGTAAACTACACAAAGCTTACATATTCACGTTTCACTTGTAATTGCAGACACGAAATCAGCGTCTTGTTTTGGGTTTCAGCTTACAATTCATTTATGACATCCCCTGTTCGCGGGTAACAGACTATCGATCGTGTTACGCCTCGTCAACTCTGCGCTGCATCTGTACGTAAACATGTGTTGTGATAAGTGAACTGATCCGGATGAACTCACCCCTGTGCTGACTCCTTTCACTCGAGAGTCTGTGTAGTGTTTCTCCATTTTCTCTCCAAAATCGAAAGAAGGGAAACGTGAGCCGTGACGCTCCAAACAGCGACCTCAGGCGCACCGAGACGCGCAGAGACGCGGACACGTCCACGATGGCTCTGTCAAACGTCCTCGAAGCTGCGGCCGCTGGCTTCAGCTTTGAAAACGCGGCGAGGTACGAACTTTCTTTTTTTAATGTCAGTTGACTAAAAGTCTGCACCAGTTAAAAATAAACGGAAATAAAACTGTCGGGTAAACAGAGTTTTCAGCGGCATCAGTCAAAAGTGAAAGTAGTTTTCTTTTGTGCTCGTTTATTGTCCTGATCAATCTGACCATGTTGTGTACACGGTTTCTATAATCATGACATGTGATGAGTTCTTTTCCCGGCCCTCCAACCTGCTGACCCCTTCCTTGTCCCTCCACCTCCACCCCCATGAAGAAATGCTGCGTTAGAGGGTCTTTTGGACGGAGTTCAAACGCCAAAACCCCTGAAAACAGGCACCACCATAGCTGGACTCGTGTTCAAGGTGAGCAGAACATATTAAATGTCCCTTAGACAACTTACATCATGAATAATAAAACCATATAAATGCATTGCACATAGTTCCATAGTGAATATTGCAGCTCAGGTGGATGAAATGTGAGTTTAGTGCTGGTCCTGCAGAACCCAAAAAGAAGTTGTTTTAATACTTGTCAGGAACACAGAGTTAAGCCATAAACTGAGCTGCAGGTATTCCTGACTTGTATGTGTTTCTGTAGGATGGCGTGGTGCTGGGCGCCGACACAAGAGCCACCTCCAGTGAAGTCGTGGCCGACAAGATGTGCGCCAAGATCCATTACATTTCTCCAAATATCTAGTAAGTTTTCCATGTTTTACACCAATAACACAAAAGAGGAATAACATCACATACTATTTTTCACTGGTTTTTGCTTTAAGCACAGACTTCTTAATCTTCTTTTTTATACAGAGTAATGTTTTATATAAATTCCTGCTTTAGACCCAGAGACAGATGTGATCTCCAGGGAGAAGTGGGTATAGATTTAACATACGTTTTACAGCTTTGCACATGACAATGTTTAGATAAAAATAAATAAATAAAAAGACAGACTTACAAGTGCAGTAATTTACGCTGCTTCTGGGGACAGGTTGCATTCTGAGTTGACAAAAACAAAACAGAAGAAAAGACTAGAGAGACGTAAATATTTGACCTCTGTCTTCTTCTTCAACGTTTCTCCTTCGTTCTTGCTGAACATTTATACTTTTGTTTGTTTTCCATCATGTCTCCAGCTGCTGCGGAGCAGGAACAGCAGCAGACACGGAGAAAACCACCGACCTCCTTTCTTCCAACCTCGCCATCTTCTCGCTGAACAGCGGCAGGAACCCTCGCGTCGTCATGGCCATCAACATACTGCAGGATATGCTGTACAGGTCAGTGCTCATACATCTGCATTTAAACGTGTTTAACACTGAGATAACTGACATTTCTTCAGTTTTAGAAATGCATGGCTAATCAGGTACATGCATTCAGGTATCACGGCCAAATTGGTGCCAGTCTCATCCTGGGAGGGGTGGACTGCACCGGGAATCACCTGTACACCGTGGGGCCATATGGGAGTGTAAACACGGTTCCGTATCTCGCTATGGGTAAGTGACATAAATCTGTTAGATAAGACCGTTAGTTGGTTGTCTTCTGTTGCAAGTTCACTGATACTTGTGTGATGTTGACTTTTAGAAAACATGCAGACTTTATATGGAAATAAATGTCATTATTGACGTGCTGCAGGTAAGTGTTTAATCTGTTATCAGTCCAGCTTGTGTTTCAGACCACTTTACTTTGTGTTAATACAGGATCTGGTGATCTGGCTGCTCTCGGGATTTTAGAAGATGGGTTCAAACCTGATTTAGAGGTAAAACATTTAAATGTTGCTTTATTCAAAAGGAAATGTTAATTGTTTGTTAATTTGTCTTTTTTTACCACCAAATATTTTGAATTTAAACCATCTTTACGTGGATAAAGCAGTGTGGCGAGACAGTGGTTGATTTTCTGTTTTAAAGTGGGTCTAGTCACTTATTCGGATCCTTTTGTCCATTATTTATGTCCTGCACGCTGGTTTCTGTTTTCTGTCTCAGCTGGAGGAGGCGAAGGAGCTGGTGCGAGCAGCCATCCATGCAGGCATCATGAGCGACCTCGGCTCAGGCAACAACATCGACATCTGTGTGATCACCAGGAAAGGAGTCGACTACATCAGGCCGTACCAGGAGTCCCAGTTCAGAGACAGCAGGTATGCCTGCATACGTCTGTGTGATCCACTCCTGAGACACAGTCTGAAAGGATACTGATTCATTTATGGATCACACTTCCCTCTCAGGGAGGAGTTCATTCTCGAGGACTGTCGTTGTCTTGGTCACAGTTTGTTCTTTTATGACACAAGTTACTGCACAACAGCAAGGATTTAATGGTTTTTGATCAAACTGTTATGTCTGGACTGCTTAATACTTCTATAAATACCAAACTATTGTGTTCAAGTGATTTATGTACATGTTGCTTAGACAGCTGTGCAAGGTGGGAATGTTTAGTACGTCTGCATCAGAATTGGGAGTTACTTTACCGAAAGGTAGTTCAATGTTAATGTACTTAAAACACATTTTATTTTACTCTTAGTAACGTTGTTGGCATTAAATTTAATAATCAAGTATTCATTTTCATTGATCTGACAGGCTGAAGCACCTACAATTGCTGGAAAGTGTTCAGCTTCAGAAAAACGTACAATCTGAGATCTTTGAATAAAAAGAAAATGATCTTTCTTTCCTTCTTTCTTTCCTTTCTTCAGAAAAATGAAATACAAGTATCGCCCAGGTACGACGGCGATTCTTACGGAGAACGTTGTCCCGTTGAAGCTTGAGGTTGTACACCAGACTGTGCAGCAGATGGATTCAGCTTGAACCTCAATACATACTAACGCCACAAAAACCTGCAGTGAAAGGAAGTTTCTTAAATTTTATAAATTTCAAACACGGTTGTGCATCTCAGAAAACTTTTTAAAACATTGTCACTACAGTTTCTGTTTCCATCCTGTGCTGTAGAATAATTTACTGTAATGACACCGTAACACTGCATGAGTTACTACATGGATGGATGATTATGAAAACTATTAAAATCCTCTTTACAAACACACTCATGTTGCCTTATTTCTTTTTATTCCTTCATTTACATACTCTGATGTTGACTCCAGCCATCACCTCATGTAAAGTGTGTTTAATAACAGAAACATGACTCTGAAATGCATGAACATATTGTTACTTTGGGCTGTTTGTTTCTCCATCTTATTTAATCCCCTGGTCCAGATGAAGAGAAGGAACCCCATATCATGATCCAGCTCTCACCGTGCTTCACAGCCAGTGTTACACTCCATGGATGATGCTCTCCTTTGGCTCAGAGCCCAACAAACAGTGTCTTTTAGAATGAAGGTCCATATTTAACACATTTTTCCACATGGTTTGGGATGACTGAATTAATCTGGCATAATTCAGACGAAAAATAATATTCTTTTTCGTAATGTATGTTGGATGTATGTTCTTTTGAATACCTGACAATCTTTTTTCCTCTGGATTTTTTTTTGCCGGAGGATCACATTAAAGATGTAACATTGGGGAAATTTGTGTTGTTATTTATATACTCTCACACACACACACACACACACACACACACACACACACACACACACACACACACACACACACACACACACACAGATAGATAGATAGATAGATAGATAGATAGATAGATAGATAGATAGATAGATAGATAGATAGATAGATAGATAGATAGATAGATAGATAGATAGATAGATAGATGTGTGTGTGTGTGTGTGTGTGTGTGTGTGTGTGTGTGTGTGTGTGTTGTTTTTTCTTTTTTTTTCTAAGTTTGCACTCTCATTACGGTTGTTTTCTTTATATCCAAACACAGTTGAGCTTTTCTCTGCTGGGTTGCTGAAACCTGATGGCCACATTTCCGCTTAGACACTGATGATGAATCTTTAAAACGACCTTCTATTGGTCCAAAAGTCTGACAACTTTATTTATTCAAGCGCCACATTACAATGGAATTGGTTTTATTTAAACATTTTTATAACAAGTTTTAGTGTTGTACTTGTAAATGTTACAGCTCCTTGTCGTTTTATTGCTGCTGACAAAATTCACATGGTTGGAAAATAAATAAAAATGCAACAATACAGTTTATAAAACGCTTTCACTTTCGGATTCTTCGTCACGTATGAGGAAACAATCCTCGCCGCTGTAAACCTTCTTCGTCGGTTTGTAAACTTTAAAACCTGCATTATATAATCTGAATATCGTGTTTTGGTGCAGCAGGTGAAATAATGGCCCTTGCTGAAGTTTGTGGTTTTCAGCCTAATTCTGAACTCGTGGCTCAGACGTTTACTGCGAGACAGACGCGTCTCATCGACCGACCAAACCACTACAGCTTTGGGACCAAAATTCAGGAATTTGCTGTCCCGCTGGGTGAGGAGGTAAGCAGACTACAATTTCATCACCATTTGTCCCGAAAAGGAGCTTCTGTTTCCTAACTTGTAAACCTGGCGCGGCTCGGAGGAGACGCGGCGTGGTCTGGAGTCTTTTTACGCGTCTCCGCGATGCGGAGCGTTGGCACCAAGGAAAACCTCATTACTGCAACTATGAGTTCGCTGTGTTAGATAACCACAACTATCACACTCTTATTTTCACTTCAACACACTGTTTGTAGCACAGTTTCGCCTCATTTACCCGCATGGCTCTTTGCGGTTTCCTTACAGCCTTCAGGGTTCATCGGGTCCTGCAACCGTGACGGAGGAGTTTGCATTGATCTGAACCATGGTACCACGACCCTGGCCTTCAAGTTCAGACACGGAGTCATTGTAGCCGTGGACTCCAGAGCGTCAGCTGGCCGTTATTTAGGTAAACATGAATCAGTGGGGAGGGTTTTCTGTCAAACACCAGAGTAAGTTTGGAAATACTGGGACTTAGTGGAGGTTTAACAGCTGGTGAGCTGCTGTGAACACAGAAAAGTGACGTCCGGTCAGGATGATCCGGCCCGTCCCATCTCAGGATGAAGGACTTCACATGAACAACAAATCAAGAATATGCTTAAGCTTTTAAATGTCAAATCCAGGGACTGTTGACCAAATAACTGCTTTAGCTTGGAAGCTTCAGTCATTGTCATAATGTTGGCATGTTTCAGTTGCAGTTTTGTTGATAAAAATGTGTTATTCTTATAAACGTGTCTTGTCTCTGCAGCATCCAACGCTGTCAACAAGGTGATAGAGATCAACCCCTACCTGCTGGGCACCATGTCGGGCAGCGCTGCAGACTGCCAGTACTGGGAGCGACTCCTGGCCAAAGAGTGCAGGTCTGTCCTGCAGTCCTAAAGCCTTGAAATCCAGTTTCCAGTCTCTGCTTCTAACACACAAACACTGAAACAATCACATCCGTTTTACCTGAAATCTGAGATCCCAGAATCTCTGTAAAACACAAGTGCATCATGGGAGTGATTCTTGTCCTTTAGTAAGACCCTGAACCCCACGTTCCCCCTCAGCTGCTCGTAGTCCCAGACCCAAAGACTAATAAACCAGGAGGAACTAAGTGGTTCCTTCTTTGGTTCTGATGTGTTGCAGGCTGTTCAGGCTGAGGAACAACCACCGGATCTCTGTGGCTGCTGCCTCGAAGCTCCTATCGAACATGATGCTGGGTTACAGAGGGATGGGTCTCTCCATGGGGAGCATGATCTGTGGCTGGGACAAGGAGGTAAACGTTCACGGGAGTTTTAACACTCACACTGACCAGAAGTTGAAATAAAATTATTGGGTTGCTGTTTACATTTTACTGAATCAGTAAATATAATAGCGTTCAATATTTTGTTGTAATTTCCACAGTGTGACGTAGATGTGATTGATGCTGTAGAAACAGATTTAGTTTATGTCTGGAGCTGCATGTGGATGAGTTTCACCTGTGTTTGGTCATCTGGGGGGACTGGGACCTGAAACTGACCAGTTCACGTCTGTGTGCTCTGCAGGGTCCTGGTCTGTACTACGTGGACGACAACGGGACGCGTCTGTCGGGTCGGATGTTTTCCACCGGCTGTGGGAACAGCTACGCCTACGGGGTGGTGGACAGCGGCTACAGGGAGGACATGACGGTGGAGGAGGCGTATGAACTCGGCCGTCGGGGCATCGCTCACGCCACTCACAGAGACGCCTACTCCGGGGGAGTGGTGAACAGTGAGTACACTGGTTTCTTATTACTTTTTTATCATACAGTTCTTTTACCTAAAACATTATATATATTTAATTTATTATTTTTCTGTCCTGATCAAACTGCAGCAGTTTGCCACGGGGCCTCCACTCTAACTCAAATCATCTTTTCCTTGTTAATAATTTCCTTTTCAATAGTAATTAAATTAAAAATAAATACAAATGCATCACATGATATGGTTGTTTATCAGTTTAAAAAGTTTTCTAAAGAAGTCATAAGCTTGTTTTCTGAAAAAAGAAAAGTTGAGGCGTTAAAATGTACACAACATCCTTTGGCCAGAATCCCACAAAGTACAAAAGCTCCTTTTCCAACCTCATCTTTACTGTTCATAGCAGCTGGTTTTAGGAGGTGGAGCTTACCACTCTGCTCAGCGTCACCTCCACCTACCTTTGGTTGTGCCTTTTGTGAAATTAGTGTTAAAGATTTGCACCACCCACTTCAGCGGTACAGGTAAAGCAGTGTGATGTAAAGTTGGGTGGAGATGAGGTAGCTGAATACTTCCACCATGAGGGTCTGTGATGTCACAGTACCAAACAAAAATTTATATTATTGCTCATTTACACTAGTGAACTACAAACTTTTAAACTTTTTAGTTGGAACTTACCTCAGTCTTCAAAAATATCATGTCAGACACAGAAAAGGATTTTATTTCATGTCCCCTTTAACCAAAATGTCTTCATAATTAAAAAATTACTTAAAGCTGAAATAAAAAACAGCTGCCAGTCAGACCTTTGTGTCTTTTAACAGTTAAGTTTTCCCTCATTTAAAGATCACATGACCGGCTGGACTTCTGTCCTTTTTCAGTTGCTCAACTGTCTATCGGACAGTTTATTTCATATTTTTTTCTTATTTGTACTGCATTCAAGGTAACTTTTACTACTTCCTCTCTTAACCTTCAGTGGTGCTCTGCTCTTAGCTGTAATTCTTCAGATAATTGCCAAAGTAAAAAGTCCTCAGAGTGATCGATGAATGATGGAGACGTCCTCCGTTCTCTCCCGTCTACTAATCCCCACAGCTGAGTGAGTTTGGGTATCAGGATGTTGGTTTAGGAGCTTTGCTGGAGGCAGTGACTCTGTGGTTCACTAGAATCTGCTGGATTTGCACATAAAGTGAAGACCATGTCATCATGAGGTCTACAAACGGTGAAAGAGCTGGTACGGCCCAAAGACTGGTCTTATCCAGTCTGGTGTTTGAGGATGATCCCTCGCCACCACGTTCATTCATGTTTTTGTTTTTGTTTCTGTTGTGTTTTTGCAGTGTACCACATGCAGGAGGACGGCTGGATAAAAGTGTGTCAGGAAGACGTCTCTGAGCTGATCCACCGTTACAGAAAGGGGATGTTCTGAGTTCGGGTCCTGAATCCAGATCAACACTCAGTGTGAACCAGATGTTGAATGTTAACATTAAAATAAAACATGCTGAAACTGAAGTTCATCTACATTTTTACACGATTCACTACAAATTTGTTTACAAGCAGGACAAAACAATGAAATGACTGTCTTAACGCAGTAGTTTTAAATAAATCTGATTAACTCAACATCTGTTTTGTGATCATCATCATGAACTGATCTATTATGTTATGTGATACAGAGTAAAATACTTTACTGCTTTTTTATTATAAATATTTCATTAAACTGAAGTAAATCAAGTTATTCCTGACGTATGATGCAAAACTGAATATAAAACAACATTACTACATTTCTCCACGGTAGATGTTAGAAAACACATTACTTGGTAAAAATGTAATTATATCTGGTTTAACACACTGACGAGGTTTACCTGGTTCACCTGGTTAAACGTCAGCTCAAACACAAAGATTTACAGTCCTAAAGCCGACAGTCTGGTCTCAAATCCAGGTGAAATTTCACCGACCATCTTCATCTCCCTCTCGTTCAAAATGAGTCCAAACATTTGACAGCTATTTGATAAAAAGTTTTTTTTTTTAACAAAAATTTAAATGTTTTTAGTTTTAGAATTAAAATTTAAGAGAAATTGTTTCATGTTAGTGAATATCTTTATGTAAAAAAAAAAAAAAAAAACTTGTCATCAGTTACCAGGCAGAATTCAGCTCTACAGGTTCGTCTGGTTTTGTCCTCAAAAGAAAATCACACTGAAACTGAAAGTTTGCAGTAAGAAGAGTTTCTGACTTTAAAAAATTATACATAACAAGTTTTATCTACATAATGAGCAAGTAAAACGACAGATAAATTATAATACTTTCAGGTATTTGAGCAAACACACAACAGTTCCTCTAAAACTTTTCCAGGTTTATCAGGAAACATCTAAAACATCTTCAGGTCAGAGCAGCATTCATTTAATCTATGACAGAACTGAATATTTAGACAATATTTATGAAATTATAAAGTCACTCCTGCATGTGTATCTGTGGTCTTTTACGTGAAATTATGAGACAGAAATTTAGATTATTGGAGACTTTATTCAAATTTAAGACAAAGTTACAGAAAACAAGAACTTAATTATTATTCATCCAATAAATTCAAAAAAAGAAGAGACTTTAATCAAGAACATTTAAGTTCTTTATGTCAACAAGAGAAAAAGGTAAAGAACCCAAACACATTTTCAAACCCAAACACATTTACACTAATAAGATACCTACAAAAAGTTATTTTAAAAATCGCATTTATATTTCTTAATCGAATAATAATTAATAATCAACTGTAATTATGTCAAATGAAATATTTAAAAATAATTAGCAAAAACACCCAAAATCATTCATTAACAGTCATTTAAATTAAAGGAGACTTCATCTATTCAGGCCAAATTAAAACCAGACCACGTTTACTTGACAGAAAACAAAAATACATCTGAATATTTACACAACTGGAAAACTATAAAAGTCAAAATGATGTCGACTTTGTTTAGAATCGCATTTGTTTTTATCTTAAAACGTTTCTGAGCATTAAATGAACATTTTAGAGATGCAGAATTTACCAGATTATAACATGTTTTGTTAACTAAATGAAGTTAGTTTTCAAAATCCTTCAAACATTTTCCGTTTATTCCGACGTGCAGATTGACGCCGTCACCTCCATCCGACCAGATCACGGGAACGTTTGTTGTCCAAAATGATTCTGATGTCTAAAACCTCCAGTTTACACGTTTATAACTGATATATAATGAAGTCAGACCTTAACGATGCAGATAATTAACACGAGGAATAAATGAACGTGTAACTTTGCATCATCAATAATCATGAATGATTCATTGATTTGTAGGAAACCCGACACCAGAAAAGAAATAAAGTAAAACCAGTCAACTCAGTGGATTCACCTGACGATCACAAAACCTGTTAATTAATGATTCATTTAGAGCGTTTGTAGACTTGCGACATTTCTGTGGTTTCTGAATCTTTTGAATCTTATTTTTATCCTGTATGATTTTTAAATCTATAACAACATTCCAGATGTTTCCTCAATCCACTGATGAAATTAACAACTAATTAACAGTTTTATGGAGAATCTGGTGAAAAGTTTCTTCTTTCACTACAAACTTCTTCCAAAACCTGAGAAGATAAAAAGGATAAAAATGTGAAATGTGTCATAAAAACAAAAATAAAATAAAATAAAATACTGATTTCAAGTATAAATGTTAGAGGAGCTTCATTATGTGAAGGTTATTTTACCACAATTATGATGTCAATGATTAACAGATTCGTCATGTCGGTATTTACCTGGACAAGTTTTGAAGGAAACCGTTTTAGTTTAATTAAACTGTTTTCTGAACTCTAATAAACTTTCTGAAGGCTGGATTTTGTTTCATACAGATAAAAAGAGCTTTAATCAATAACCTCATTCAGTTTTATATTTATTATCTTCATCCATTCATAAAAATATTAATGAAGCTTCTTTTAAAGAAACAAATGTTCACATGTTTTACAGTTAATAAAATGCTCTCATGTACAGTCGTTATTATTCTGTAATTGTTCTTCTAATATTTGTTCAACATAAATTAACTCACCGTGTTCAGGTTTTGTTTCTTTCAGGCTTGAGGAAGCATCTTCTCGTTGCTCTCTTGGCTCTCAGCTGTGAGATGAAAAATAAACCGTTAATTAACCTCCTGATCTGAATCTAAAAAACATCTGAAGCTGCAGGAAACAATCCTGAAAAAGTTCTTCACAACAAAACACACAAAAAAGGTTCACTGGAGATGAGTGGATAAAAAAAACAAGTTTTACTTACGAGTCGGAGAACGTTTGTCTGAAATAAAAAGAAAATACACGTCACAGTTGCTCCAGTTCAAAAACCGTCACGATTAGTCGTATTTAATATCATATTTTTAAATGTTTCTGAGTCTAGCAGCGCTGACACGTCTGATTGTTTGGTAAAGTTACTGACTCCTTATTCAGATATTTTTCACTTTTGCACTGACAATAAAAATATCAACTGAAAGTCTAAAATCAACACAAATAAACGTTTTCTTACCGTCCTTTTTACACGGAAGCAGGTTTTTGTTGTACAGAACGACTCCAACAATCACAGCGACGATGACGGCGGCGAGAACGACCAGAGCAACAACGATGATGACGGTCGAGTCGTTTGGATTCGCTGTGGAGAAAACAGATAAATAACCCGAGAATGAAACAAACATCCCTGAACTGAACCGGTAACAGTCACGGACTCAACTTCATCTTATCTGTACTTCTCTCATTTAGCTGTTAGACCTCATTTAGGGTGAAATATGAACTTTAATGACACAAATGTTCATCTATTTATTAAACTAACTAATGATTTTGTAAAACTTTTCAACAGTTTAACAAACAGCTGAAAACTAAGTTTCATGTAAAGTCTCATGATTTTGTTTCTAAAACAACTTAAATCCATTAAAACTCAACTTGAACAACTTTGTAAAACATTAAAGAACTATAAAGGTTAATCTGTAAATCCCAGGAACAATGTCCTTCAGTGGGAATCAGGGATCGGGGACATCAGGGATTCATGACAGCAGGGACCCTGGTCTTGAACTGGAGATGTAATAATGTAGGAGAAAGACCAAAATCCTGAACACGTCCACCAGATAAAAGTACTCCGACTGCAGCACCGTCACGCTGAACTAAACTGTGTTTTCCAGTTTCACGCCAGTCTTACGTTTATTGGACCGGACCCGTCTGTGGTCCAGTTCGGTGACGACGTCGTCTTTGACTCCAGACAGCTGAAACACACATTCGTACTTCGTCCAGTCCTCAGACGAGTCTGATGGAAGTTGGAGGTGAACGGTCATCTGGAAGGTCCCGTCGTTGTTGGGGAGGATCTCTCCTTTGTCCACACCTTCATGAATCTCCTCTCCATCCTTCCTCCAGAACATCTCGGCTCTGTTGGGGTAGAAACCTGTAGCGTGGCAGCTGACCGGAGAGGAGGATGTTTTCTGGAGGAGAGACATCGAAGGAGGATCTGCAGGGAAAGACAACACGGTTTTTACGTTCTGTATTTTTATTAGCGGTTCAGAAATAACTTAGTTTATGTTTAAGTAGTTTAAAAGGTTTAGATCAAATTAACTTTATTTGTCCCACAATGGGGAAGTTTACGTCGTCACAGCAAGAGAAAAAGTAATATAAAATTAAAAAAAGTATTAAAAAAATGATTTACTTCATTAGTTAAGTAAAGTTCAGGGTTTAACGGATAAGAAGCACGTGATGGTGGAGACGAGAGAACGACAGAAGAAGAGACGTTAAGATGAGAAAATGGGAGAAATGAAGGATTGAAAACAGAACAAAAGATAAAACTCAGTCAATAATTACAGTAAAAAAGTATACAAATGAAGTCATTATAGATTATTTTAATGAAAACTGTCAGGTCATGTGACCCTACCTGTCCTCATCAGAGAGCTCCTCCCATAGTTCAGATACTTCTTCACCCACTCAGGACAAATCTGGGTCAAGTAGTTCTTGTCCTGTGTAAGCCAACCTTTGTTTTGGTCCCACTTGAGTTTGGTGATAAAAGCCTCTGGTGTTGGAGCGATCCACGAGTCCATCTTCTGGGAGTCCAGAGCTATAAAGTCTTCTCCATCGTAACCAAACTGGTCAAAACCTTTAACCTCTCCAGTGTCTTCGTCCCACTCACAACCAACCATGTTCTGGAATACGTGAACTCCTAAGAAACAGAATCAAAGTCTGCAGTGAAACACTGAGATCTCAGAGATTTAATAATAATTTATATTTTGTGATCTAAAACATGTCCTGATACAACAAAATAAAATAAAATTAAGCTGCCGGCTGTGATTTTACTGTTGACGTTTTAGAGAAATAAAACTGCATAAAAACAGTGAAATCAAGAAACGAGTTTAAACTCTGTCCAGACCTCAAACACTCACCGACTCCAAAAAAACAGAGTTTATCTACAAAACTGAAGGTCATGTGACTTCACGTGAACTTCAGGAAGCAACAAACACTGATTTAATGTCACATCTCCGTAAATAAACACTTGGAGTCTGTGAGACGGAGACTCAACGGTCCTGAAGGTTTCTAGAAACTTCAGTCCAGTTTCATCACTAAACATGACTTTTATTCTTCAAATAAAAGAAATATGAACATTTGACCATCTAAGTCACTTAATACTTTATTAATTAAATGATTTCTCACAACACAGTGGTTGATGAAGTTTATTTACTGTTTACTTTCTGATGAAGCGGCCGAGTGTCAGAAAACTGTCGACTTCAGTCTTCATCTGTTTTACTACGTTTATCAGCTGAAGGCAGCAGATGATTAAATGATTATTGATCGTGTACGAAGAACTTTAGAGTTCAGATACAAGAAACTGTTAAGAAAAAAGACCCTGAAAATAAATATTTAAACGTCTTTTTCATCTAAGCAGCAATGAGCAACTTTACAAATCATAATAAACAAAAAGAAGGAAATATTTAATAAAACATCACATATTGTGTGACGACACATTTAATTTAAGTGAATGAACGGATTTTAGTTTATTTCTGTTACTCAGTAATTTCATTAAACACTTTGATAATTTCAGCAGTGAACATTTTTTTACGTTTTAAACAAACTGCGGTGAATTAAAGATAATTTGAGTTAAACTGAGTCCAACTTTATGTTTTTACAGATGAACAACTTTGATCAGCAGATTCATGTAAAATAGTTGTTAAATTTGTAGATATAAACTGTCAAACCACCTAAATTTACATTTTAGACTTTAATAATGAGTTTTAAAGGTTAATTCAAGCAAATATTACTTTTATAACAAATCACAGCTTGTCATTTGTTTGTTTGCGTCTCTTATTTTTATTTATTTAGATTCTTAGTTTCAAACAGCAGCACTTACTAAAGATTAAAAGTTCAGTTATTTCTATTTATAAAAGCGACGTCTCTGCTGATGAGATAAACGTTTATAAAAGTTCAAACTTTTCCATCACTTTTATAAAACGGTAGAAACAAATATTGTCTGTTTGATATTTTAAGGTAAAAAAGTCTTTCCACGTGACGATCGCCGCAAACACAAAGACGGGAATTTTACCATCAAACAGTTTTACTGTTTTTATACGATTTCACGGTTTTAATCTCACTGGTTTCGTCTTTGAAGGATTATAAAAGTATCATCATCAGTGTTATTATTAAACTTGCTGCTTTAGTAAGAATAAAAACCATGAAAAGTCGTTCATAAGCAGTTTTTTAAATATTATTTACGTTGAGAAGCCGTAAACTTTTACATCTTTCAGCTGATCGTTACTGAAACTGGAAGTTTGTTTCCGTCAGATAAAAGTTTTTACACGACGTCTTCGTGAACCGTCTGCCGCCGCGAGCGTGAATCCACCCGGAGCTCATCTCGCCACACGTCAGTCCACAGACGCTGCAAACGAGGACCATCATGCATTGTGGTTTCGGTCCGTCGTCCGCGGAGTCGAGCGAGCGACAGATGGGTCGATACTAAAATAAGACTGAACGTCGTCTCCTTCTCTGCCTGAGATTCAGGACTTTAAAATGATTATTAACAGCAGCAACGTTCCACATTTAACACTTTAAAACAGATTCAGGAAACATCGTGATGCCGCCTCCAACCGGATCAACCACCACAAGTGAATCTGCAAGTGTTTAACACCTTTTCTGTGCTAATATTTCCTCATCGTTGGTATCTTGATTGTTGTCGTGAAGCTGCGTCTGTCTGACACGACGGTGACGGTGAAACGGTCCAACCGAAACCAGTTACACTCCGACACGCCTGTTTCAGGACGTTCGGTGGTCTGCAGAGACGACCGTTACAACTTTAACCCCCAGAAACATGAAGCTGCCGCCGTCCAACGCTGCAGACGTGACGAGCACGAATCCTGCACGGGCTTGTTGGCGTGAAACTGAGTCCAGCGTGAAAGTACGAAGCATCGCCGCATGAACAGAACCTGAAACTCAGCGGCGGCCCGTCCGGATCGTCTACAGTCCTCTCTGGATGTGAGTGAATGAATGAGTGAACGAGTGAATAATCCAGACATCAGAACTGAGACGCTCCGCCGATCAACGGTTCCCTGGTTTCGGTTCTCGTGGTTTCACCGGCTGGCGTCTCCTTTGAGACCGGCTGAGTCCGTCCACGTGAACGTGAACAAACTCCTTCTCCACAGTCCTTCAGGATTATTTAAACCCGGTTTAAATAAATCACACGTCTCTGAAGATCACGGCGCTAAACCGACCATCTTCATCAGGTCACAATCACATTAGTTTGAGGTTTTCGTCTCAGCAGAAAACTCTTAAAAGATCTGTGAAACAACAAACTTTCTGCCACAAACACTCTTAAATGTTGGACAGAAAAACATTTAATGACACAGATATTAGTGAACGTCGGTATTCGCTCATTAACTCGCTCGCCTCAGCCAACGAACTCGTGCAACGTTCGTCCAGATTTACTTTTATTCACCTGCCGGAGGTTTTGCTTCACTAAACCAAACACTTCCAGGAGGCCGGACCTCTTCGCCGTTTTGAACCGTTAAATCGTCTTGAAATGTGTCGTCTCACTCGTAAACGGGAGCTTCGCTGCAGAGCAGCGTCGTCGCCGTCCGGAGCAGCAAACCTCCGCTCAGATGAAGTCTGGAAGAAAAAAAAACCCGCCGCGCTCCCGACACCTTTGCTCTCAGTTTAGTTCGAGTTCTCGACGCCTGCAGGATCATTATTTTATCGTTTAATCTCGTACAGACTTAAGAAAGCGAGTGAGCCGAGACGCTGCGGCCACGTTTCTGTTTGACGTTTCTAAACTACTTTATTACCAAAATGATCCGTCTGAGGTTTTTATTAGTTTATAACTTTGGAAAAAAAAAAAACAGTCAAATTTCAGTAAAACTGTGTCTGAGCTTTTGAAAGATTTATACTTAAATTTCCTCGTCTGTTTTCTCTGAAGCTCCTCTGAAGAGACACAAATCCAACTCTGAAACTCTCTGTGACAGGAGGGATTGTGGGTAAACGAATTACCAGAACGACTGGCGGCGGATCAGGGAGGAGAATCACCTTTTTAAACGTGGTCATCAGTCGGTCAAAGACAAATACGTGTTTCCATTCACCAACCAGTGAAGGAAGTCGGTTTTTTACTTAAATCTAGACTTTTCCGTGGCTGCTGCTCATTTCCTGCTGGAAAGTTTGTGCAGATGTTTCTGGAATCACGTTAAAAACATGCTGGAACAAAGAGCGCTCAGCTTTTATTCCCGTTCGTCTGTTTGTGTTATTTGTTTTAATGTTCCCGACGCTCTCGGTTGCAGTGAGACTTGTGAACACCGACGGCGGTCCCCGAGCATGCCGACTTCCACGCAGACCAAACACCTGCCAGCGGTTCAGTCGCCTCCAACCAAACTGTCCTTGTTTCAACCGTCTTGACCCACGTCGTCCCTGGAGATCACTAAACCTGGACAAACGTTCGCTGGTGTCGGTTCAACTTCAGTTCCCACTTCTGTCGTCTTCGTCGACTCTCGGTGGTCTGATCGTGTCCTCGTGAAGGACGTCTTGAAGGTTCTGTTCACGTGACCTCCTGAGTTTACCCGTCTGAAACCTGAGTAGAACCTGTTCGTGGAGACGACTGTCCAGACGGCACGTCTGGATGAAAATCCACTCAGTATAACTGGAATCCAGCTGGAATTCTGTCCTTCCTTCATTTAAGCTTCATTCTTACGTTTAACTTTGAACTCTTGTAGCAGGAATCTTAAGTCAGGTTCACTGTTTTGGACTCGATCTTGGCTGGTTACTATGGTAACACGCCACCTACTGGCTCTCAGTGAAATGACACAAGAAGACGACAGAAGTGGAGACTGAAGATGTTTGAACGGGAACGTCGTCACTATGAGGAGTCAAAACCTGAGAAAGATGAAGAACATGAAGTGTAAACATCTATGATGTCGAGATTTTCAACTATGAGCAGACAAACCACAACCTTCTTGTGGTTTGTCTGCTCAGACGCCTGTTGAAGCCCGGTTTTATGATCATAAAGGATAATATTGATAATATTGATAATATTGATGGTAAGAACAGCAGCTGTGTCGTACGACCACAGAGAGGGTTGGAGAGAAGCTGCTGCACAGACTGGACCGTCTGAGCAGACAAACCACAACCTTCCTGTGGTTTCTGCACTTATTTAGTCCAGTCTGGAGAAGGTGAAGAACAAGTTCTGCTTCCAGGTGTAGAAACGCTGCTTCAGTGTGGATTTACTGTTCAGCTGCTGAGCAGCATCTTCACCGACGATTCAGGTACTTTTACTTTTAGTTGCTACCAGGTGAAGTGTTTGTTTCCTTTCTTCAGGTGGATCCAGTCCTGATCTCCTCATGTCCTCCGTCACCTGCTGGTCCTTCACCTCCAGCAGAAGTTCAACATTTACTACGTAAGAAACTACAAAGTTAAAACTCATGTTCTCGTCTCTTTTATGTGTCTGTGACCAGACTGACTAGAACAGACGTGTTTTAATAAATGTTCAGAATAACAAGTCAGGAGATGTGAGTTTTCTGCTTCATGAAACATTTGAATCACAATAAAATTATTGTTTTCTTTTTTTATTAATTCACATTTATAAATTTACATTTGAACAAATTGAGACCATGTAGATTTGAAACTTTTTTTTTACGTAAAAAACTACTGTTGATTTTACGCGTTGTCCTGTTCCCGAGATTCATACAAATAGTTTTGTTGTTTTTCATGTGAGGACGCAGACGGAGGAGCCGACGTGTCTCAGAAGGATATGAAGCTCCTCTGTGGAGTCATGAAACTGTTTCTAGTTGAGTTAAAACGTTGTAAAGATTGTTTAAACTGAGTAATGTGTGTTTATAACAAAACCAAACAAAATAAATAAAACTCTTTCTAAGTGTGTTGTACTTCAAAACACACGATGATACAAAAAACACATTTCCAATAAACAAAGAAACACAAACTTACCTCCAGTTTGGTTGAAGCGCTGCCTCAGAATTTCAATGTTGGCTTTGTAGACCTGCTGGGTACCTGCAAATTTACCCGTTTCTGTCTCCCAGTACTGTGGAAGATCCTCTGTGACTCTGCTCATCCAGTCCTGTTTAGGTTCTGTCTTCTTGGTGTTGCTGTCATAGTGAACCATCTGAACATCATCAACTAATCCAACAGTCACAAACTCTGGGAAGTTTGGGACTTTAGATGACGCAGTGTAGAAATACTTCATAGAGTGAGTCACTGTAAGAGAAAACAAATATTAAGATTTTAGCTTTTCTAGGATATCAGCCTTATCATTTTCTTTCAGAGCTGAAATTAAACAGTTAATGTAGATTAGCGGATTGAATAATTTAATTTGATAATTAACATTTAATAGTCTGTTTAGAACTACCAGATAATTATATATATGTATATATAGTCTACTTCCATAAAATAACATGTTCTATTGGATCCAAATGTCCAAAATAAATAAATATTTATTGGGTGTTTTTTAATAAACTAAGAAAAAGATAATTTCAAGAGATTTTAAGTTATTTCTGTGTGCACAGATCATGAGATCAGAAAATATTCACACAAACTATTGACTGATGTAAGAAACTGAAACGTCTTAATAACATGTTTCTAATACAAAAATCTAATGACTAAAAACTGGTGAGATGTTCAAACCAAGTTTAAATGTTCAAACCAAGTTTAAATGTTCAAACCAAGTTTAAATGTTTAAACCAAGTTTAAATGTTTAAACCAAGCGCAAAACAAAGACAACAGTTTGTGACTTGAACATATTCTGAGGAAGTTTCATGGCCAAGCGTTTAACAAGCAAGTTTTATTTCAGTTGTATTGTTATCTTAAGTTTTCATTTAGTATTTCATCATATGTAATTATTTATTGGTTTATTTCAAATTGCAGACACACATTAAGGAATGATAAAACCTGCGCACAAGTAGACCTAATTGTCAATTACACAAATCAATGGGAGGTGATTTCATAATAATTATTTTTAAACTCTACCATTTGTGTTAAGATTAATTAATAAAATCTCAACTGAAAATGCAGAAACAGACATTCTCGCAACCTAACTATCTCCATGTATTTTATGTTTATAGGATAATAAATAAATTAAATAGAATATTTCCAACTCACCTGCAGAAGCACCCTGAAGTCCAAAGAAGAGCAGAAACACAAGTTTCAGCATTGTGAGTCTTTGTAAATGAAAACGTTTTCGGCTCCGAGTTTCTGATCCTCTCTGTTGAAGAAGCCAAGTGGGTCTGACAGAAACCAGGAGGAGACAGGGAGGATGAGGCTGCAGCTTCATCGAGGTCCAATGAAAATTCACTCTGAGCTGCTCGTCACTTAAATCCGGGTCAAACTGAGCCGCTGAGGTTGGGAACGAAACTGAAAGTTACATCTGCTGCATGTAGACACGGACACAATCTGGAAACACATGGAACTCTTACATTAATCAAATTAGTCCCATTAATATGTTAGACTGGTTGTATTAAGTTAAACAAATGAATAAAATAGAAAGAATGTGATGAAAACTGTGAAAGTACAGTTTATTTCTCCTCAGAGATTAGATGTCAATGTTAAATATAAACTTTAAAATTGTCTCTCATGAAACTCGCGTCTCTCATGGTTTTTTTGTTCTTTATCCTGCAGCTGATGTAAGGTTGAATATTTAAGGTTAAAAACGCAAACTAATATGTAAATATGAACTGTAAAAGCTGGCAAAGAGCGCCCTCTAGCGGTTAAATCCTCCAGCTTTGAGTCCGTGTGGAGAACAAAGGACTTTTACAGTTTTTTTAATATATAAAACTGTGTTCACTAGCATTTTCATGAAATTACATTAAAGTAAAGAATAAATAAATATTTGACTTGTCTTAAATCACCATCTTCTTTGTATTTTGAAAATTTAAACACAACTGTAGTTTGACATTTTTAGACTGTGTTGCTCTTATAAAAAATATATAAAAAACAAAGTAGAGAAATGTAGCATCCATCTGTCTCTTTTAATTTTTGATTTTTTAAAATATTTCTACATTTTCTTAAACAAACTAATAAAACATCTTTATTTTTATTTACGCCACAGCTATTTCATTTCGTTTTTTACATCGGTCAAGCACATTTTCAACTGGCTTCACATTAGTCGACTGTAACTGGTTTTTACTTTACTGACTAGAAATTTAAATAATATTTACAAAATCCACATCTGGTGTTATTTTAAACCAGATATGATCATGTGACAAAGGACCCAGCTCCTTTACTGATATTATTTGAACAGTAAAACTCACATAGAAATGAAAAGCTTATTTGTTATAGGTTATAAACTATAATAATATAAATATACTTAGATGGAAGATGCAGACTTCAGATTTTCAAGGTTCAAGGTTAACGGAAACTTCAGTCTTTACATGAATCTGTGAATGTGAATGTGAAAGTGTGTGTGTGTGTGTGTGTGTGTGTGTGTGTGTGTGTGTGTGTCTGTGTGTGCGTGTGAATCTGAGTGTGTGTGTGTGTGTGTGTGTGTGTGTGTGCGAATGTGAATGTACGTGTGTGTGTGTGTGTCCGTGTGAATTTGAGTTTGTCTGTGTGTGTGGGTATGTGTGTGTGTGTGTGTGTGTGTGTGTGTGTGTGTGTGTGTGTGTGTGTGTGTGTGTGTGTGTGTGTGTGTGTGTGTGTGTGTGTGTGTGTGTGGCAAGATGTCTTTCATACTACATGAAATAATGGACGACAGGCTCACAACACGTCAATCAAGGTTACCTTTGACCAGATTATCTGCAGAGCTGCCATCAGACATTGACAGCAGAATCCATCGTTTCATTTTTTGGCGAGTCAATAAAAGACTGTTGTGCTTAACCAATGATGGGTTCATAAAAACGGCTGGTTGCTCCATCCATCCATTATCTATACCCGCTTACTACGTCTCCGGGTCACAGGGGTCTGTTGGAGCCTATCCCGACGCATAGTAGGCGAAAGGCCACCTTGTCCACCTTGGACAGGTCACCAGTCCATCGCAGGGCCACATAGAAAGACAGACAATCCTGCGCACTCACATTCACACCTACAGGAATTTTAGTATGATCAATTTACCTACCCTGCATGTTTTTGGACTGCGGGAGGAAGCCGGAGTACCTGGAGGGAACCCACGCAAGCACGGGGAGAACATGCAAACTCCACACAGAAAGACCCACCGGGCCGGTAATCGAACCAGGAACCTTCTTGCTGTGAGGCACGGTACAAAAAAATTCACTTCCCTCAGAGTTGTCACGGATGTGAAATCAAACAACTGAGATCAAAATTGAACCAGGCTGTAAATATGTTTATTTCTGCTCTATAGTCGGACATTTCAACAGCCGAAGAACTTCAACAAAACGTAGTTCTGCATTAGCGTCATTGTGGAAGTGAGATGGTTGGTGTTTGTTTCATACAAAATCACGTGGTGTTCAAATCTCATGTGATTCAAACTGGAGGACGAGATGAAAACTAAGAAAATCCCAGGAATGATGACCAAGATGAGTGTTTGCGTTTGGAGGTGGTTAGTAGGAAAGGATGAGAGACAGAAGAGCAGAGTAAAACCCTGAAACACTAGAAAAAACTTCTCAGCACCAGAAAACTCACCTGCTCTGATGTTTCCCTCACAAAAACAGCCTCTTACGTAGATGAGACTGATTGAGTGATTTGAGTCATTCAGCAGGTTTCTTAACAACTTAGTAGAGATGAGTCTTGAGCAAAGATTTAAATGTAGTAACTCTAACAAGAAGGTATTGTAGTGGTGATCCAAAGAATGTAAGCACAACCAAGACAACACGACCATCTACAGTTTTAATATCGATGATGGTCTGATCTGAGACCCGGCGCTCTGACGGGAGCATGAACATGAAAAGGTTGGATCAGCAAAGCAGTTTGCATTAGTGGAGGCAACAAAGAAACAACCGTATTAAACCTGTTATCTACACCCGCTTACTCTAATTCAGGCTCACGGGTGTCTGCTGGAGTTTAACCAGCTCTCTTTGGGTAAAATGCAGAACAGCCTGGACGGATTACCAGTCCATCAGAGCCACATACAGTCAAACAACCACACACATTCAATCTGATGGACCAGTAAACCTGACATAAGTGTTTTTGGACTGTGGAACGAAGCCGGATTAGAAAACCCAAGCAAACTCCTGCCGGGAGTCGAACCAGTAACCTCCTTGCTTTGTGGCAACAAAGTTAACATAATCTGACTGTGTGGGAACAAAAGAAAAATCCTTATGAGACAGGCAAAACTTCTTTTTTGGCTCATTGTTTCGCTTGGAAGAAGCTGTTTTTTGTTTTGTGTTGTTTTTGCTGACAAAAGTAAAGTGAATTGATAAATAAGTAAATAACTACAAAGTGCCAAAAGTGGCAGCACAGCCCCGATCAGTCCCATCAAATTCAGACCATTTTTGTTTTACTTTTACTGGGCTAAAGAAAAGTAAAACTTTAATGGTTATGTTTACTGGTTATGTTTACTGGTTATGTTTATGTTTACTGGTTATGTTTATGTTTACTGGTTATGTTTATGTTTACTGGTTGTGTTTACTGGTTATGTTTGCTGGTTATGTTTGCTGGTTATGTTTACTGGTTGTGTTTACTGGTTATGTTTGCTGGTTATGTTTGCTGGTTATTTTTACTGGTTATGTTTACTGGTTATGTCCAACCAGTTCTTCAAACCACTGAAGCAAATGTGATGTTCACAACTCCACAGGTAGGAAAATACCAAAAAACAATATTTAAAAACTGCATGTGTGAGAAATTTTGGGATTTAATTTAAAAAACAATCAAACAAACAAAAACTAATAAATCAATCAAATGTATTTTTAGAGCACTTTTCATCAAATGTGCAACACAAATAGCTTTAGAGGATTAAAACAACAGAAATGAAACAAACAAACAATTAAAGCCCTCTGACCCACATACACATGCAAACATAAACACATAAACAAACACACACACAAAAATTAAATCAATCATGAATAAAAAGATTTGAGAATTAACAAATAAAACATTTATTAAAATATATTTGAAATTAGAAAAACACAAACAATATGTATCAGAGTTCTTCTTCTCCTGACTCCACAACCCACTTTTCCCAAGACTGAGTCTTAGGAGATGGCTGCAGACCTTCAGGGTTGAAATGAAGGTTAGAAAGACCACGTGGACCTGGAACAGGATCTCTAGTTGCAGCCAAAGATGATGTGAGGAGAAGAAGAGGTTGGATATAGATGAGGTGGAGATGATAACATTACGATGCCATTTTCTGTAGCATAATCTAACCATGGAATTGAAAGGTGGGAGTCCTGCTTATCCAAAAACAGAAAACAGGGTGTCTCTCTTTAGTGCATTTTACATTTTTCACAAAATGTTTTTCTAGGCTCCTGTGAACCACTCAGGATTGACCTGCTGGATCTCTGAGCAATTTATAAGAATACAGGCAAGTCATGAAGTTACACACCTTATTCTAATGTATTCGTTTAAAATTAAAAGTGCGGGTTTAAGTTTTAATACCACTGAATGTGTCATCAGTTGCCAGGCAGATTTTAGTCCAAAAGGTTTTAGTTTTGTTTCTTCTGCAAAACTAAAGTGTCACACAGAAACTGGATGTGTGTAGTAAGGACAGCCTTTATGAGTCTTGAAAACGAATAAGTAAAAAATAATCATGTCTTACATGTGAAACTGTTGTTTTAAATTACTAAATCATAAGTAAAGGTTTTAAAAACATCTGAGCTGCATTTATTTAATTTATGTGACAACTGGTGTCAATGATCCTGAGACCAGCAGGACCAGTATGGAGACTGGGAGACAGTCTGTGTGGACGTCCTCACCTGATCTGTCTAGTCGTGGCCAAAAGTTTTGAGAATGACACAAATATTGGAAATTGGAGAAGTTGCTGCTTAAGTTTTTGTAACAGCAATTTGCATATACTCCAGAATGTTATGAAGACTGATCAGATGAGCACAGTGAGGCGAAGACTTGTGGAAGATGTCCTGGTGTCCAGATGGGGAGCAAAAAAGCCACTTCTCTTCAAAAAAACATCAGGGACAGATTGTCCAGTCCCATACTTTTTGTATGGGACTGGACTGCTGAGGACTGGGGGAAAGTCATATTCTCTGATGAAGCCTCTTTCCGATTGTTTGGGGCATCTGGAAAAAGGCTTGTCGGGAGAAGAGAAGGTGAACGTCACCATCAGTCCTGTGTCGTACCAACAGTGAAGCATCCTGAGACCGTTCGTGTGTGGGGTTGCTTCTCTTCCAAGGGAGGGGGGGGTCACTCACAATGTTGCCCAAAAACACAGCCATGAATAAAGTACCAAAACACCTCCAACAGCAACTTCTTCCAACAGTTTGGTGAAGAACGATGCATGTTCCAGCACCATGGAGCACTGTGCCATAAGGCAAAAGTAATAACTAAGTCGCTTGGGGACCAAAACGTTGAAATTTTGTGTCCATGGCCTGGAAACTCCCCAGATCTTAATCCCACTGAAAACTTGTGGTCAATCCTCAAGAAGTGGGTGGACAAACAGAAACCCACTAATTCTGACAAACTCCAAGAAGTGGTTATGAAAGAACGGGTTGCTATCAGTCAGGATTCGGCCAAGTGGAACTGCAGAGGTCCTGAAGAAGAAGGACCAACAATGCAAACTCTGACTCTATTTCAGTACATCACAGAAACAAATGAAACAAAGATCTACAAGCAGTTTGGCAGCAAAAAACTAATATTTGTGTCATTCTCAAATCGTTTGACCACGACTGTAGATCATAAAATAAAGAGCTTTAACGTGAACTGCAAACAACTTTCAGACAAACAGACCATCGCTTGTGTTGTTTGTCTTCAGGTTTGGGCAGTTTATTTTTGTTTTTTTAAGTTACTTTCTTGTGTTTTTCAAAAGACCCTGCATGTTATTAGATGTTATTAGTTTCAGTCTCCAGCTCCCAGTGAATGATAAAAGTCATTTTATTACTACTTTAATGAAATATATAAGCTGCTGAAAGATAACCTTCTGTACAGCTAAATTAATAGTTATAGTAAATATTATGACTATTATTAATCTGACTGATTTGAGAAGCAAGAAGTAAAAATTAAGAACAAGAACATTTATTCTTACAGACGTGTTGGAGCATTTTTTAATTATGTTAAAGAATTGAACGTCTGCCTGTCACTGACATTATTTTACCCATTAAGACGCCTGTTCAACAAAACAAAACTCCTCTCATATCCCAACTTTTATTGGTTTGTCTTCCTCGTTGCAGGAGCTGCAGGACTTTAGCACATGATGAAACCACATTAAAGAGTTTTTCAGTCTAACGTGAGACATGTCGAGGAAAAGCAATGAAAAGAAAAAGTAAAGCATCTCCTGTTGTCAGTTAACCTAATTGTTAGTCAAATGCTCCTCTAGTTTTTGATTTGTACCAGCTACTTTTCCAGCCTTTTGTTGTCCTGTTTCAACTTTTTTAGATGTGTTACCACTCACCTTATTCAGGAGGTTTGCATCGTTTGAACCAAACACTTTTAGGAGACTGGGACTCTTTGCTGTTTTGTGCCATCGTTAAATGTATAATCTTATTTCTAAACAGGACCTTTGCTACAGCGCAGGCGTCTTATTACTGTTAGTTTATGACGTTAAAACAATATAAACATGCCACAATAAAGACATGTTGCTGTTGGACATGTCAAAACTACTTCAGTTACAAAAACGATCTGTTTGAGGGATTTTTTTTAGTTTTTGACACCAGAACTGAGTTTGAGCCTCTGAATGACTTTACAGATTTATGTTATTCTTGATAACTTAATGTTTTAATGTGATAACCTTATTTAAACATCTGAAACCTGAGTACAAAGCTGTTAGCACATATATTACCTTCCAGAAAGTGGACACATTTCCTACAATGTAATTGTAGCAGATTACTCACCATCCTTCACCAAACACCTGCAGTTCCACCTCTGACCATCCCAGTGTCTGGCTTCACCTGTCTGTGTGGATGTCTGTTGGATACTTGCTGACATCCCGACCTGCAGTCCTCATCCCCTTGGATCACCGTCTATCCATATGACCCAAATATACACAGTAGTCCTCTCGGTGTACTGCTGATAGATAATTTTACTATTGTATTCTGTCTTGTACCTTTGACGGTGTCTCTTTGTCTCTATTCTCTCTTTACTTCCTGTTCTACCCAGCTGGCCTTTGGCAGGAGGGTCCCCCCTCATGATCAAGGTTTCTTCCCTCTTAAAGGTGAGTGTTTTTCTTGCCACTGTTTGGTTTAAGGTTTTTCTCCTACTAGGGAAGTTTTTACCTGCCGTTGTTTCTGTAATAATTGCATTGGGGGTCATGTTGTGGTCTCTGAAAAGACCCTAGAGACAACTTGTGTTGTAATATGTAAAGGTGTACTGAAATAGTAGACTTTTCTTTACTGTGTTCCACCTGCTTTTATTTTGGCAATACCAACGACAAGCGTGAAGAAAAGGGGAGGAGCTAGGAGAGAGACGGAGAAGGAGAGATTTTTGGGAAAAGATTGAGCACGGACTACCAAGATAACGTCGTATGGATTTATTACTTTTTTTTGTGCGGACGAAGAAGTTTTCCTTTTGCACGAGGATACTGGCGGGCGACAGTTGCGGAGGAGAACTCCAGTTGACGCTTTGGTCAGTCAGCGCCAGTACGTTGCATCAGTGCTCGAGGGAAAGCCCGCGGGAAAACTCCGCTAATTGCCGAGGTCGTCTGGGAGGCTCAACTTGCTCACACCGGCCCACCTTTCCCCCCACGCGGTACCGACAGGGAACGTTCGTGAGTAATTCCCTGCCACATGGGGACTCTCCAAACTTCCAATCATCTCCAGCCGCCACCTCCTGAACGTTAATTGCCTGAGGGCTGGTCGCAGTGGAGCCAAGACTCACACGGCTGCAAAACGGTTTCACACTGGGTTAAGAAAACTAAGGACGGATTTAATTTTATTTCATTTATGCTTTGTTTATGTTTTTGGTTGAGAGCTATGTCATTGAAAGACGTGTTTTGATTGTAAATGAAAACAGTTTAGAAAGTAAACCTGATGAGAAGGTAGGGGTCAAGCCTTAAGGTTAATAGAAGGACATTTTAAGTTTTGTTTCAGCTTTATTAACCTTCAACTAGCTGTGGAAATGTTTCACTCTTAAACAGTGTCCAGTTTGACGATTTAAATCATTTCATTTTATTTCTTTTGTTAATAAATTTCTATGTAACTTGTTTGGATCCTGTCTTATGGGTTTCCTACGTTACAAATAGACGCTATATAAATAAAATTGAAATGAATTGAATTGACATTAAACTTACTATGAGATCATTCAAACACCATGTGAATCCACATCTTAGTAATTCAGAGATTTGCAGGCAGGATTCTTTCTAAAAACGATTTCCTCTGGTTGTCTTTTCCAGCAGCTGCAGTTGATATAATATCATAAAACAATTTTAGCCTGGTTCCCATTCATAAAGCTTCATTATGTAATATTTGTGTTTGATAAAAATAAAACATTAAGTCTTACATGCAGACCTATGAAACAAGAGGTCCAGATCAACAGAGCGGCGACATGAAGACTAACCAGGTAAACTGGTGACTGGCGCTCAGACGCCTGTTAAACCAAAGTTTTATGTTCATAAAGGATGATAATGACTACAAGAGCAGCTGTGTTGTACAATCACAGAGAGGGTTTGAGAGATTTAGTTTTACTTTTAGTAGAAAAGGAAAGGTTTTCTTTGTTAGTTAGTAACAAGCAGGTAGATCATGTTGTGATCTCTTCACATCATCACCTGCTGGACCTTCAACTCCGGCAGAAGGTCACATTTAATAATATGAAGAGATCAAAAGTTAAAATTGTGCCACTGTCTAAGTATTGTGTCCATGACTGGAATAACTGACTAAAGAAGACGGGTTTGTGATGAATGTACAGAATAACAGGACACAATAATGATAATAATCATGATAATAAAAACAACAGTTTTTGGCCAGAAGTAGATGTCAAGTTTGCTGTAGGAGGATATTTATTTTGAGATCAAAAACTGTCACGGTGGTTTAAATCCAATATGTGTGGGGGGGAAAAAGGAAAAAAAGGAAATAAAGAAATAAAAAATAAATAATGATAGATTCAATATTTGTTAAAGGAGTAAATCATGGTCCTCAGTCCAGGCCAGTTATAGGACTAAATACCATTTACAAAACATTATATCTTTTTTGTCTTAAGTATAGAAGGCTATAAAAGAAATGAGAGTCAAAGAGTAAAAACACTGGAGTCTAAAAAACCACCAGAGAGGTCAAAGTTCAAACGTTTATTCCACACGAGACAAAACGACACCAAATCCTCCAGAAAGACTGAAATGTTTAAACTCTCACATCCAGGGTTGGGAGGGTTACTTTAAAAAAGTAACTTGGTACAATTACAAGTTACCTGTTAAAAATGTAATCTGTAACTTACTCTAAGTACTACAATAAAAAAGTAATGTACCAGATTACTTTGTTACTTTTGAATTACTTCAATTGCAAACAGGCAAATAAAGACAAGAGAGCAGATGTGTGATCAGCTCAGTGTATTTACAAATATTTTACACAGCAAAATGCTTTTTTAGAGAAACTGAGAACATTTTGGACTCTGAAGGAACCCTCAGTATTTATAAAAAATCAGGTGTCGAATACTGAATTTAAAAAAAGCAAAACAAGATCATCAAAACCACAAAACAAATAAAGAAAAAGCTAAACAGTATTGCTCAGAAAACTGACACAAAATGTTTCTTTTAAAGAAAATATAAAATGTACTAACTTTTGAAAACAAAAGTCCTCCATATCCTCCTTCTTCTCCGCAGGAAGCCAACACAAACGAAACTTTGGCAGCTGTTGCCGTTTCTGCATCATGGCCACTCAGCGCGACACCGAGCCGTCCGTCCAGTGCCTCGGCGGTGATGTTTGCTGTGTACGTCAGTGACAGCAGAGAGTTTCAGAGAGTTTAAACTTGAGGTTTAGTATGGTTGAATGAGGAACCCCCTGTAGATGATCGCTGGATTGGACAAACGGCTGCAACACAGCTACATATTCCCTGAGAAGAGGCAGCTTGTGAGGCTGTAGCCTGGTCTCTCCAAGACTTCCACAGATGTCTCAGATCTTCTGTAAGTCCACTCAGTTTGGAAATAGCCAAATATTCAGAGCGCCATCTTGTGATCCATGGACCAGGAAACCTCATGTTGGCGAACTCTTGAACTGTTTTTTGTATCTGCTGATGACCAGCGTGTCTTGTTCCAGATAGAAACAGATTCACCCACTGCACTTCGGTACACGATACAGGATGATCCCTTGTGATGCTGCTTTATCTACTTCAATAAGTTTGAGTGTTTCTACTTGCATATCTTTGATGAGAAGGGACTGAGGTATGAAGCTCTCCCTCCATCTCCAGAATGGCATTTATGTCCAGGAACCCTGATCCATCATCTAACTCATCTGGTGCTTCCTTCTCAAATTCACTGAAGGCCTTAAAGCTGCTCCTGTTTTCCAGACTGTGGCCCTTACTTTCAAGTACATCAGAGTACAGCACATCTCCACGGTACAGACGCAAGCTGATGTTTTTATAGGTTCAATTAGGTTAGATTTTGGTGAAGAAAAATCCTCTATAGTCGTTTATCGAGAAGATGATATCCCAATGTTTTTTTTCTAATTTCAGCATTGAAATTGTGCCTTTGTGAAATTAGGGGAAAAACATGCACACACCCAACAAAAGAGAAAAAGAAGAGACCGTGACCAGACGGGAACGTTATTTCATTTAATCCCACACATACTGGTAGTGAGTTGCTCTGCAGCAGTGACGACAGGACGTCTGTACTGTAATATGATCCAGCTGAACATCCCCAGCAAACATCTACATGCAAAAGAGGGACAGAGGAATCAAAACCATCTTGGTACATGGTTGTCCACCTAAAGTCAACGTTAAAACTAAGAGGTGCTGCAAAAGTTATGAAAACTGTTGTTAATGTTGTTGCCAAACACAAGAGCTGCTAAGTTCCTCCCCACCAATCAGAGGCCTTTGCAAACTCACATTTGATCCCAAACAAGCTTCTCCAACAAGGGTGTGATCCATGATCTTCTCACATGTTGCTCTATTCAACATCATCCCATTAAACAGCAAACTTTCCGCTCCATAATCCTGCATAATAGTGTTAATCTTCCCCCAACAATGTAAACTAAGCAGAAGTTACTGCTACAAAAGTTGCATCATGGGGGTACTTAGTATTGGCAACATGATTGAACTCCTTTTGGTTTGACTTTTCTCAAATAAAAACCAGGTGAGAAATGTTACAAGCTGATGTTTGTTTGATGTTTTACTTCTCTGATATTAACATTTACTGTGATAAGATTTGTGTTTTTAATGGATTTTATCAAAATTAAGGCCTCAAACTTAAACTTGAAGAAGAGCTCGTCAGAACTGAAAAAAGCAGCCTTCTCATTATTCATCACTTAAACAAGTTTAATTACCAGTTTGCACAACACAAAAATTAAACGTTTATATTTCATAAGAGACTCAGTCCAGCTAATATACTGTAGATTTTGTTTTTTGAAATAATCAGACATTAACAGACCAATAAATAAAGGTCATAAATGTAGTTTATATGTCAGTGTGCATGTGAGTGTGCACGTGAGTGTGCATGTCTTCTGTGTGTCTTCATGTTTTCTTCATGATTTCCAACCTCACCGTAACACTACATGACCTCTGATTCTTCCTTGTCGGTGTCCAATGTTGATTATTTTCATGTGGTTTTGTGGTAGACTCCTCTCACATGTGTGTTGCTGACTGGTGACCCTAAACTGGAACAGGAAAGACTGAGTACGTGTGAGGGGACGGTGGCAGACGTGCTCCACCACCTCCACCTTCTGAGGAGACAGTAGATCACAACTTCTCTCCATTACCATCTTCCAGCTCTACAAGAGCTCTGCTGTTTGGTATTTGGATGGTGATAAACACAGCACGTCAGTCACTCAGGGAGTTCAGTTTCACAGAGCTGCAACCTTTCCTTTGACACACCTGTGCAGCAGATTCACGTCTTCCTCTTCGCATTTTGTGTTTGTGTGTGTTTAAATCTATTTTTAAGCGTTCAGTTCCTTTTATACCTGCTGATGAATCTCTGTGCTGTAATTATCTGGATCAGGGAGAAGCAGCGGTTCACAGCTCTTCTGTTTCTCTGTGAGATCTTTGAGCATTTTCGGTTGTTAGATGTTGATAGACGGTCTCAACAGTGGAAGACGCCGGTTTTGTGAGTTATTTACAGTGCGGGAGCTCCACCACCAACACCACTCACACCTTTCTGGGAAACCACGTGAGTCCTTTAGGTTTCGCTTTCGTCTGCATGACACCCAGATCTGGAATGATTTGTTAAATTTGGTACCGACACCAGGAAGAGGAGCTTTTTATTGGTTGTTATCTAAATTCATCCAGGCAACAACATTAAAACATTTTCTCCTCGTTTTGTAACACTGGTCCAGTGACTCATGACTAAATAATAAAAAACAAAACAAAAAGCAGGACGAGAGAAGGGAAATTCCAGTTATGTTAGATTGTAATATCAAAATTAAAAGTTCCCAATCATTATAAAACAAACTAAAATAACCCATTTGATAATGGGCTGACGTTTACATAAAACGGACATGTCATCTTATATTTTAATACAAGTATACGCAAGCATCGAGACTTTTTATTGTTTCAGTTTCTCGTGTCCTCATTTCACCCCTGGTTGAACGTTACAGGCTGCATTCCAATACGTGTAGTCTTTGTCTTTAGTTTAATCCCTTTCTTTTGGATAAAAATGCGCCGTTGTTCATCTAAAGCAGTTTTTCACAGTCTCTGACTAACGTACATTGAGATTCATAAAATTTATTGACTGTTTTTGTGGCTCATCGGGCCGAGGAATCAAAAAGGACACATCTTGGTAGGTCGGGAACGCGCCCCGAGCACCAGCACAGCTCGCTCTCGATTGTTGCTGTCTGATGTCGCCATCTAGTGGTGAACTTCTGCTTCTTACGAAGAAGGATAACCAGCAAACCGCTTGCTTTTACGTCCAGTATGTTTGCTTTAGACATTCTACTTTGGTTTATTTTTTACGTAAAAATCTATTTTCACGATAGCTTAGCGTTGATGTGTTAAATCCAGAATTTCTGACAAAAGTTGTTGTTTTTGTTTTAACTGACCATGTATGTGAAAGTGAAACTAAAATGTAAATGGTTTTGCAGGGGAAAACCAAGCACTTAAACCCAGTCTTGTTCGACTGTTACTTTGATCGGAAGGGACAAATGACCATGACGGACTTTTCAACGATTTATAAACTGTCTCTGGTCGCTGTGACCTGCGTCATCCACGGTAAGCCATCATGCTCATTTCTGCTTTTCTAAAATACACGATCAGGGCTTTGTACCCGTAAAAACGACACACCTGCCGTGTTACGGGTGCGATTCCCCTGGTAAGAAATGTCAGATTACACTTATAACCGACCTAAATACATGCTGGGTCCAAATGCACCAACACAGCACCGGCTGGTTGAAGGGCACCAAAACCAAGAACTTCGGGCTAAAATGAAAAAAATGTTTATTAACTGTACGCCGTGTACATGCCGAGTTTATAATAAGATAATTTAAAATCTCTTAAATAATGTTTTGTGCGTATATGTTTGGTTTTAATGCCGATTTTATTAAAATTGCATATTTAGGTATGGAGTTTGGTGTGAGCGCAGCAGTTTCCTGACTTTAAAAGTAAACCCAAACATAACAGTCTTGTTTTGCCATCATTTGTGTTCAGGGCCCATGACATGAACACGAGTGGTATTTTTGAAGGTTACGGCTGGAAAATCTTAGAAGAACTCAGCAATGTCTAATTTTCTACAAAACCTAATAGCATAATATATACTTAATGGGCCTGTTGTGCTGTTTTACTGATTGTCCCTTTTCTTTTGGCTGAAGCCTGCAGCAGCTGTCCGGTGTTGGAGTGCTGGTTTGTGCAGGAGAAGGTGGGCAGAGGTGGAGGTTTAACTGGAGCTACAACGCAGGAAAAATCTCTGCTTTATGTCAGAACCGATGCACCAACCGACAGCGCAAAGACCCAGCAGGCTCCATCTGGGATCAACCCTGACAGGGTCTACTTCATCACCGGTTAGTGTGTGTGTGTGTGTGTGTGTGTGTGTGTGTGTGTGTGTGTGTGTGTGTGTGTGCCCTCATCGTGCTCTTTCTTATGTGCCTTTATGCAGTCAAGTCTGATTAAATATCTTTCATTCATTATGAAAGAGTTCATCAGTCAGAAATGGCTTCATTTCTGGTTTTAAATTCACCCAGTTAAGCTTATATTTGACTTCCCTCCTCAGACCCGTCTGCTGGTCTCTGCCACCGCGCCCTCAACCCCCCCAGAGGTTCTGTCCAGAAGCCCCACTGTGAGATCAACCCCTTCCTGCCGCAGCCCTCTAGCCTCAGATGGGTCGGTCCACTCACCGAGTCCGGCTTCAGCCCCATATATCTGCAAGCTGACTGGTTTTCAGCTTCCTTTCAGGGCCTCAAAGAGCCACTTGGCATTTCTACCATCACACGTGCTCCCACGGGAACCAGAGAGCACAGTGGTAAACTTTTGTTTGTTTCTTTCTTAACCAGCTATAAACTGATTGTGTCTGAGTGGCCTTTGGTTGAATGACTCTGTTTCCTCAGTGATCCTGAGCGTGACCAGTAAAACCATGTCTGCACAAAGTCGACTCGGAGCGCCGGTCACGCTTGACTGTGGCTTCTGGGTCGACCCTTCCTCGCCTCTGTCTACATCTGGTTTCGCCGTGGAGTGGCGCTACCAGTTCAGAGGCCACGGCCGGCTGCTCCTAGCCTACGACGGGAAGTCTGACCGCTTGGCCGATACGACAGAGGAGGGCGTGGCGCTGGATTTTGACAGCTTGCACGAGAGAGGAAATGCATCTCTGATTCTGCAAGAGGCTAAAGTGCATCATTCTGGGATGTATATTTGCACGGTTTACCTGCCGTACCTGCTGGCTCAGGTGGTCATGGAGCTTGAGGTTGTAGGTGAGAGAAGTAATCGTTGTTTTGAGGCGTTATTCAGACTAACCGTTCTGGTAGAAATTTATTTTTAGGTTATGTGATAAACTATTATGAACACTTTGTCTTTCGTCTACCAAGAGCCTCCATCCCTGTCCATCCATCCCTCCTCTCTGCCCCTCGCGGTCCCGGGTCAGACTGTGACTGTCCAGTGTGAAGCTTCCGGCTTCGCTCCCCTCTCTCTTGAGCTGAGCTGGGAGTTTAAAGGTGCCGACGGGAAGTCCAGGTCCCTGGGGTCAGGCAGCATGTCGGGCCACAAGCAGGCCTGGGATGGCACCTACAGCCAGGGCAGCCGGCTGGAGCTCGACACGTCTACGCTGGAGCTGGGCCGAGGAGGGGAAGTCACCTGTGTAGCCGTTCATCTCGGAGGCACGCGGCGTGCCAGCGTGACCCTCAACATCATCGGTAAAATGCTGGAAGAGTCTTTACCGCAGTGTCTTCACGAAACGTCTCGGTGCAGAAATTGACCCTCGCACATCGTTCTTATCTGCTAATGCAACATATGCCTCATATAAACACTAAAACTGCCATAAATGACACTGATAAGATTTTACATTAGTATGAGGTCATTTAAAAACTGCTACAGATCAAATGACGCGTCTAAAAGAGTCACGGTCGCATTTCTGCAGGAAGTGGTTCATTGGGGAAGATGTAGCAGGTACACAAAAGATGTCATTAATTTCCTTAAATCATAAACGTTTATTGAGTCGTCCTAAAGGGTTAAAGAGACGCTGCTTCTGTATGAAAACGTGGACAACAGCCTCCCACCTCCCCCGCAGACGTGCCCGGCTCCACATGCACGCCTTTCTTTTTTTTTTCTTTTATTTTTTTAGTAAAATAAAATTCACGGCTTAAATGGAAGCAGAAATCAATATTAATCTACTAGAATTAAATATTTACTGGATGTCTGTCAACTTCATAAATGGGAGGAGAAACAGTCGTTTCACAGTTGAGTTTTATTGAAATATTTTAGGTTTTGCAGCAAAACTGGAATAGAAACGTGGTTGTTGGCAGATGTGTCCACACCTGCATGTTATTTATTGTCAAATTAAGTCAATTAAAGTGCTTTTTCGATCATATCACCCTTGGATCTTGGACTCAGGTACTTTTTTTTCCTAAATACTTATATTCGAATTTTACTTGAAATTTGACATCCTAAAGATGGAATTGATCATTTCTACAATAACACGACGATCCGATGAAAGAAAACCAACCGAGGCTGATTTTTATTTTTCTCTCCTCAGGGTTCAGCACTCCCTCCATTGAGGACTCCATGGCGATGGTTGGCGTGGCGTTAGTGCTTTATGGCCTCATCAAGTTTGTCTCGTGGAGCTTTAGCAGCTCAGGTAGCAAATTATAATCGTGAAAAAATGTTTTATCCGTAAAGTTACAATTATATTAACATAAATATGTTTTGTGATTTGAATTTTTAATTTTTTTTTTCACCTTCATATCTGACTTGCTGCTTTATGTTTGCTGTATTTAGGCTCAGAAGACGCTGGTAAACAAGATAAGGTATGTCGTTTTTCTGACTGTTGAAAGACAAAATTTGGTTTGTGTCCATGTTAAACTGAACTGCTTTTTAGTGTTTCTTCTATAAACTGTTTTTCTTTTCGTCTCCACAGAAAAACAAGTGAAAGACAACAGAAGTGAACTGGCTGGAGGGTTGGACTCTTTAGATGCGATGACAGCAGCGTCTGTGCTGCTCTGTCGATGTCGGTGATGACGTCTGGTTTTATGTTCACAGCTGGGATCCTGGTGAAGCCGAATCACTTTAAAGTGGATGTTTGTTTGCTTCTTTTTTTTTAACTTTCTTTCACATATTCAGTGAAAATGTTGCTTTTATCTACGATTCAAGTTGCCAAAATCTGCTTCAGTTGGCTTTTCTTGTCTTCATATATTCGTAATTTGTCTCATATTTCTCTTTAAAGTGATGTAAATGTTGCATCTTTGTTCCATGTGTTTAATGAATTTTGTCCCAAACACTGGAAAAGTGGCAGAAACTTGGAGAAAATATGAACTGATGGCAGGTTTAATTCGTAAAATGACAATTTTCTCTGTATATAACTTAATAACTTATACTTTTTGATTAATCAAATATAATTTTGCGCATGTATGTTTAAATGAGGACAGTAAGGCTGATGTGACATGAAACAGTCACAAACATGCTTTTGTAAATACAGAAAATGTAATCGGTGTACATGTGTCAGATTAACATAAAAATGTTTGTTCTCATCGTGGTTCAGGAGGACAGAAGCTCTAACAGCCTTCAGGTGAAAGAAAACTCAACAAAGTGGTACAAATAAAACACACCAGCAGGGAAATTGAAAAGGAACAAAAGCTGCATCTGAATTATCTGAGTTCTGGATTTCTACTTAAACCAGCTGTTTCATAAACTAATTTCCTCTTTAATGTCAACTTTCAGTTCAAATTAATGGTTCTTTTTGTCATATCTTTTAAGACTAGATGTGTTTTGTTCATTGACGTTTAGACAATAATACTATGAAAATGAAAGTCAATCATTTACAATAAAAGCCAGTGATTTATGCTCTGATTGTTTTTTTTGGGGTGCAGATAATTAAAACTCAGTCAAGCTTTTCAGAGAACCTCTCAGGTTTCAGGTGGCTGTTTCAAAGAGCAGTTCTGTATTTAAAATACTCTTAGGACAACTTACACCTGATGTGACCAGAAATATGCTAAATATATGTTTATGGAGACCGGATCATTAGAGAATCAAGTGTTAGACTGATGTAAATGCAAGTAGTTTCAAAGATTTTAATGGATATTTTAAGGAATTTTGTTCTTGCTGTCAAGTCATCTGTGATTAAACATTTTTAATCCAAAAACCTAATTACTGAGAAAAATTAAGGGGAATACAGCATTAAACCATAATTGTGTTGTTGGTCCTGTAGCTGAGATGTGTTTCTGTCATAATGATTTAAATAATATGGAGGTAAAGATTGAGAAACTGTGACAGCAGTAAATTCAACTCTATTTCATAAAACGGTATTAATCCTAGTGTAAACGTTCATAAAGCAACTGAGCCACAATGTCTGCAAATGAGAAGAAATAAGAACTGCTTGTTACATCTCTTAGGTGAACGTTACGCTTTTTTCTTTGTTTCTATTCAATTTTTCCTTTTTTATTTTTCACATACATTTAAACCATCTATTTTCATTATATTTTGTCTTTAATTTTTGCAGTTTAGTCGCTGCTTGACATTAATGTAGATATTGTTTTATTGATTGCAATACTTGTATGAGGATACTGCTTAATGTATGCCTCTTTCAAATTAACCATCAACAAAAATCCCTTAATTTGAGATCACTCATATTACTCATAAACATCACATCTGCAGATCTTCTTACTTTCACACTAACGGGGCTCAAACGTTTGTTCCTACTCGTGTAACAACTCGGCTTCCTGTTTATGTCCCTAAATCTGCAGGGCGACGGAATTCGCTGTTACCCCCGAAGTGCAGTAAGCAGAAGAGCGAGTGCTCCAACAGTAGGAAAAAACTTTTAATTTGACTTAATTCACATGTAATTATTGCTGAATGTGTACATGAGTTTGGGATCCGTTTCGAATGACGCCTTAGGATCGGGATCCTGTCCTGCAGAAGTCGCTAATGGATCCACGAGCTGATTCCAACCGCCAACGCAACCCGACGAAGAACATCAAACTGACACGTCATCGGACGCTATCCAATAGGCAGCGAGCTTACTTTCCCTAGATAGTTTTTGTCCAATCACGAGCCCCAATCGTGGACCGAGTTTAGCGGGTACATTTTTGGTCCAGAACACAGGTCGCATTGCTAAGTTTGTGATCTTTGTTTAGATGAGCTCCAAGTACGTAGGAATATAAGTACGATTTTTATACAATATCACAAACGTGTGTGGTTAGTTAGTAATATAAAAGAAAGGCAACACCTCTTTTTTAAAAATGATGCGTTAGTTTATTTTTACAAGGAAAGTTAATGCTAATGCTAACGCCAGCTAACTAATAGCTTTGTCATGTACTTTAATGAAGCTTTTATTTAATTTTTCTCTCTTCAAACTGTTCAGAAATAAGAGGTGAGTAAACACTAATATGTTCTTGAATGTCGCTATCAGCGGGGTTTGGTTAATCTGCTCTGATTTGTTTTAATATCGCCATCGTTCAGTGGATATTTTGAATTTGAATCTTCTGGTGATTATTGTCGTAATTAGTTTAAGTTATTATTATTATGCCAACTTTTCAATAACCAAAAGTGATTATGACAAGTACTCAAGAGTCGATTGTGGCTTACTTAAACTGCTTTTAATCTGTTCCCAAATATTATAATATAACGTCAGTAAGTCAACAACCAAAAACTAGCGAGTCGATAAAACGTTTAGTTTGTTGAATTAATGCAAAAATGAAGAAACACAACATTACTTTAACGGATTAAATCTTCGAGACTTTTATCACATAACTATGGGAGAGTTTCCTTGTGCCCTCTTCTGTAATGGTTTAATTACGCCCGTTTGGACAATAACTGCTGTGAATTGATCATCTGCAGTTGATGATCTTTTATTTTGTGGTAAAGTCAAACCGTGTTGGACAAAGTTGTTTCAAATTAATATTCAAGAAGCTGATTTGAAGCCAAAAGACATTGTTTAAAGTCTATCTGAAACTCAATGGATCAAGCATCTGACTTAAAATTTGGAAAAGGGGAGTCTACAGTTCTGAGTTGTTATTTATGCCACATCTGTCTCTAGTTTATGTTTCCAAAGTGTGATATTCATTTATATGATCTATAGTTTTCTTCAGATATTCTGGGCTTCTATCCACACGTGTATATTATTAAACAAGAATTAGACTTATTCTGCAAAAGTGGAGTAAAATGAATAGCATTTGGACTGTTTTTCAAGGTAACACTTTAAGAGTTATTTGTTAATTTATATTTATTTTATTCAGAATCAGAATTCTCTTTACTTTTTAGTAGGTTTTTATTCACAAAGAAAGGTGTTCTGGTGTAGATGATTATGACAAAGTGTTGAAGTCAGTTAAACACCAAGAAAACAACTAAGAAGTCCTAAAGGTAAACAGTCAATACATTTTTGTGTTGAGTTTTTGTCTGTAACATTTGACTGTGTGTAAGGTTTTAAACTAATAAAAAAAAGGAAAAACAATTCAACCAGGATTGCTGATACTCCAGTAAAATGTTTCCCACTACGTAAATGCAGGCCCAACTGTTTTGTAAAATGTGACTAAACGAATTCATTTAAAAAATAAAACTCAATCAGCTAAGATACCTGATGGATAGATGGCAGTTTGCAGGATCCAAACCAATAAACCAGTAGAGAAAAAAATAATTAAATTCCGCCTCATTCCAAGATCCCAAAAGTAAATTTACTGTTTTGCTGATGAAAACGGCGACCTAACAAGGTAGAGAAAGTAGTCGTTTTTTTTTTTTTGTTTTTTTTTTTAATTTTCCTATGGACACTGAATTTTTACACTGCAATGATGATTGAGGATTTAAACAGTTTGGTGTGTGTGTGTGTGTGTGTGTGTGTGTGTGTGTGTGTGTGTGTGTGTGTGTGTGTGTGTGTGTGTGTGTGTGTGTGTGTGTGTGTGTGTGTGTGTGTGTGTGTGTGTGTGTGTGTGTGTGTGTGTGTGTTTGATAGGCAGATAGGTGCTTAGTGTTTCAGCAGTATTTCAACTTACTGAAACAAGTGAAAATTCAGACTAAAATGAAACGAGTCACAGAGAATAATATACGCAGCATGCAACAAAAAAAAAAAAGGAAGAAAAATCTGGGCAAACATTTAAATGAAGAATAAAGTTTGGCAGTGTGAGGTGGGGCATAATGACATGTGCACGTGTGATTATCTGTCACATAAAGAAGTATTATTGTAGTGTTACGGGAAAATAGTAGGAAGGACTTTGTGAGCCGGTCCTTGTGGCGGCGGAGCTGAATGAATCCTTTGGAGGAAAACCTCTGCTGCCTCTGGAGTTTGTCATGAAGGGGAAGGGACTGATTGTCTGATATTGATAGCAGTTTGTTGAGTGTCCTCCTGTCCCCCACTGAATCAAACACATCCAGTCCCTGTCTTGTCCTATCATGTTGCCAGCTTTCCTTGTCGATCTGTCCATCCTGTTGCCGTCCCTGGTACTGATGCTGGTGGATCCACCGAGGCCAAAATCAGTCTCTTCAGAACCTTCATGATGTGTGATGTCAGGGTGACTGGTCGGATTGGTGTGTATATATTCTGCATTTAATTCTGATCATACTCTCCCTGTTCATATTTCCTAAGAGCAGAAACAGTCAACATTTTGGATGGCGGTGGCTCCCGCCTCGATGGCAGATAAAATCATAGTCCTTGATGACGACGATGAAGGGAACCTTCAACCTTCATGCTCTGCCGCTACCTCATCCTCTGAGCATCATGCCAAAAACATCTCGCAGCTCAAAGATCAGATTCCAGCGGCCACCCACATCACCCAGTCACCTTTTGCCTCAGCAAAGAAAGACACTCATGTTCTGCAGGCGGAGAATCAGAAGTTGTTCACTGAGGTGTGTTCACAAACTACGACTGTTTTCCAACATGCTCAAACTCTTCCTCCGTTTAGTCTGCTTTGGAAGCCTGGTCATCTTAGTTTGTGAAGCGCCTGGAAAGGTTTAACAGCTTATCTGCTCAGTCTTCTGAAAACCTCTGTGTTCATTTTTGAAAATGGCTTTACTGCTCATGAAACGTGATGTAAGTGCAATCACTGCAGCAAGTGAATTTGAGAAACTCAGATGCCGACTGAAACATCTTGAGACTTTGAAACTCATTGATAAAAATGGGATCTGATGAACAGGTCTGCATGGAAGCTGCAGCTCATCGGTTCAGCAGCTGACTCCTGTCATCCAGTCAGATATATGAAACCAAAGGTGTCGGTGTTAGAAAATGTTGGACATCACAGGCCGACAACAGCAGGATTGTTAAATACTACAGTTTTCTGTTTTAGTAGGTTTTCCGTGGTTGCAGTAAATTAAATGTACCTGCTCATCGAGGGTGTTCATGTCGCTTCTTGCTGTTATATGCAGGTTTTAATTAAAAAAAAAAAAAAAAAAAGCACCTACACTTCACGTATAAACTGTCTCATCCTGTTTTCTCATTTTTTTCCCCTGCAGTTTGTGGAGCACTGCTCAGCTCTCACACAGGACTGCCCAGAAGTCCTGACCTTCCTCAAGACGAAGCACGCCAAGGCCTGTCCCAACTTCCTGTCCTCCGTGGAGTTCAGGAACACCCTGGGACGATGTTTGACTCGCGCTCAGACCAATCACTCCAAAACATTCGTCTACATCAACGAACTGTGCACTGTGCTCAAGCAGCACACCACCAAGAAGCGACAGAGCCTCACCAAGGCCACGCCTTCTGCTTCAACATCAGGGTCCTCTCAATCTACCTCTGTTTTGTCCCAAAGCAAAAATGAGATGAAAGCAAAGATGGATGTAATGGAAGATGAATCGAAGCGGGCAGCAGATGAGCAACCTTCCACCTCAGGGCTGCAGGAGGACAGTAAAGACCAGGATCAAGAAGCAGAGAGGAAAGCCAAGAGGGCGTCCAGGAAACAGGTTTGTGTTGAGAGGCGACGAGCAGCAACTCCCTGGAGATTTTAACCCTCATTTTCTTTGTGTAGTCCTCACTACGTGTTGCGTTACTGAAACTGAATAAAGTCACCTGAAACGTTATTTTACATCACTGACTGTCTCTTCTGGACTTTTCCCAGATCGCCTACCTGGAGAACTTACTGAAGGTCTACAATGACGAGATCTGCCGTCTGCAGCAGGCTGAGCTGAGTTTGGACGAGCTGGGAGCCGAAGACTCCACATACATCCAGGAGCACAAGCTGAAGCGGAAGGTGAGGTCACCATCTGATGGATGGAGCTGATTTTAGATTTTTTTTTTTTTTTAAACTTTACAATGTGTGACATGTGGCCGCTCTTCCTCCTTAACTAGATGATGAAGATTTATGAAAAGTTGTGTGAACTGAAGGGCTGCAACACACTAACGGGCCGAGTGATTGAGCAGAGAATCGCCTACCGTGGAACCCGTTACCCCGAGATCAACCGGAGGGTGAGCTGGCTTTGGTTCAAGTTACTTCGGAAATGTTCCGCGAAGCAGCACGCCTTTGAGAAACATTCCTTTTTGGTGTGTCGAACCCTTCTTACCCTTCCCTCCTCTCAGATCGAGCGTTTCATCAACAGTCCTGAGGCACAGAGGAACCCCCCAGACTATCAGGACGTCCTGCAGCAGGTGTTGCGTGCCAATGAGCGCCACAAATTGTGTTTGACCAGAAAGCAGATGAACCAGATCGCTCAAGAGGCCTTCAGAGAAACCGGGAGCCGCATGCAGGAGCGGCGTCACCTGGACCTGGTGTACAACTTCGGCTCACATCTCACAGACAGCTACAAGCCCGGTGAGACTTGTAGCAGTGTGGATCACTGGTGTACACGACAACAGCACCCTAATTATCTTTAAATGCTGTCTGATTCATCAGTCACCAACAGTTGTGGTCAATACTCACTCTAAGATCATCCTGTCGTGTTTTTAATAAGCAATCAGAAGAGTTGATCGTGTTTCAAATAGAGGGAAAAACTTGTCTCACTCCTTTAGATACTTTATATCAGCATCTTCCTAAGTCGTCTCCTCTCTTTTCTGCACCTCCCTGTAAAGCCACAGACCCGGCTCTGTCGGACCCCACGCTGATGAGAAGGCTGCGGTCAAACAGAGAAGTGGCTTTAACCCACCTGGAGGAGGTCATCACCAAATATGCCGTCAGACAAGAGGACACCGAGGAGCAGGAGAGGCGCAAACGGCAGGAAAAAGACACCAAGGACAAAGAGGTGAAGGAGCAAATGCACTGTTTGGAACACTGTCTGTAGATGTCGGATATTCAGTCAAAACCAGTTGAAGTCGGAGACGCACCTTCTCATTTACTGGTTCTGTCTTTTTTACATTGTAGATTAATACTGAAATTTAAGTAGTTAAATTGTTATGTTTCACACGTTGACACCTTCAGCATTCTCTTAATATCCTGAGGTGGTTTTTAGTTAACAGGTGTGGCTTGTCAAATGTTAATTACTAGTAATTGCTGCCTTATTGATGTTTTTGAGACCATCAGTTGACAAGAACCACTTAAGTGAAGAGAAACAGTCCATCACTACTTTAAGACTTGAAGGTCCTTAAATCTGGAAAACTTCAAGTTCAGTCACAAATATCATCAAAAGCAATGATGAAGCTGGTACTTATGAGGACTATCGTAGTAAAAGAAGACGAGGGTCACATCTGCTGCAGAGGAGAAGTTCACCAGTTTCCAGCCTCAGAAACTGCAGATGAACAGCACCGTTAGACGCATCTCAACGCCAGCTGTTCAGAGGAGACACACATGAATCATTGGTGGTCTTCATGACTGAATCAAAAAAGCCTCTTCTGAAGAACAACAACAGAAAGAAGACAATCGCTTCAGCCATGAAACACAAGAAATGGACCAGAGGAAATCTGTCCAGTGGAGGAGGTGTGATGGTAGGGCGGTGCGTTGCTGGTGACACTGTTGCTGATTTATTTAAAATCCCAGCTCCATTTATGCAGCATCACAACCACATCATTCAGCAGCTGCGTCCCATCCGGCTTATGACTAGTTGGACCATCGTTTGTTATTAAACAGGACAGTGACGCCAAACGCAGCATCACTCTCGTTGTTGGTCAGACGGCTCTTACAAGCTCTGACTATAATTCCTTATGTATCAGTGTTAATCAACAATGTCAACAACAAAAGAGAGAGAGAGAAACCACTGAATAAGAAAAAGGTGTGTCCAGACTTCTGATCGCTACTAATCTCCTGATTCCCATTTCTCCTTTTCCTGGGGCAGAAATCAGAAAAGGTAGCAGAGACAAAACAGGCAAATGGAGTCGAAGACGAGGAGGAGGAGGAGGAAGAAGAGGAGGACGACGATGAAGATGAGGAGGATGACGAATCATCAGATCCAGACATTGAGGACGAGATTCAGGCCAGCACTCAGCAGGATGGACCAGGTGAGGCGGGAGGTGTTTTCCTTATTTTGAGAAAACATTTATGTGTTTAAAAGCCGTTTCTACACTTGATTTGAGTTTTATTTGAATGTTAAAGAACAAGACGAGGGTTCGATGTACTGAATACTGAAGTTAGAAAAATAATAATCATGTTACTTTTTGTTTTGTTGAGAACTTTTGGGATTTACAAACAGGAATTGTAAGATTTCCACTGCTACTTAACTTACAGTAACAGAGGGAGGTTTTATCTGTCGTCTAAATGTCCCTCCTCCTGCAGACGACGAGAACGAGGAAGACGATGGTAACGAGGCAGAGCAGGCGTGTGAAGGCGACAACAAGGAGGATCAGACCTATGACCAGATGGGAGGTGTTTCTGCGGGCGAAGAAGGAAGCGTGAAGGATGAAGAGGAACCCATCACGAGTGGAAGTCCCATCTCTGATGAAACAAAGTCCCAGATCTCTCCGATGTCGGACATCCCGTCCCCAAGAGACAGCCCCAGCCAATCCGAAGCCACGCAGGCGGACGACCAGCAGCCGCTGTCTAACAGTAACTGGGAGTTACAAGAGGCTGCGGACTCGGCCAATTATCTCTCAGTTGTTGTTGTAAGAACCAACAAACCCACTAACGGCACGACGGGCGCGCCCTCAGAAGCAGCCAATGGCGACGCGCCTTTACTCGTGCAGCAAACGGTCACTGTGGAAAAATGTAACACCAACGGCACGTCGCCGTCTTCCAGCCCCAGAACTACGAGGAGCCAGAAGAGGAAGCGGGAAGAAATGTCTTCAAAAAAGGCCAAGAAAACGAAGCACATAATCCTCCACGACGGGTAAGAGCTGCGTTGGAGAGATGGCGAGTGCGTGATGACGTGAAGTCCAACAATCGCCTCAGCTTTCATAAGAGTTTGTCAGACTCTTGCTAATCATTTCTGTTCTGTTCCAAATTGTTCCTCCTCAGCGAGGTGGAAATTCCTCTGGAAATGGAAGTCGTTAGCTGCAATTCTCCTCCAGAAGCCGAGTCCACCCGAGCAGATTCTCCAGCTCAGGAGCTGGTCAGCAGCTCGCAGTCGACGCCGCCTCCCAAGAAGAACAAGGTAGAGACGCGGGTCAAGAAATTACGGGATGTAGAGCGGCGTTGATGACCATTCTCAAAGAATCACAACAGCTTTGAGTTTCAGATAGAAACTTGGCTCTGACGTCACCAAATGGACAGAATATTCTTTAAATATATAAGAAAAAGTTAAAGCTATGTAGAAAAGATTCAACACAGATTATGTTGTCCAGCACTCGTCCACAGACATGACATCTCTCTCTGTCTCTCTCTCTGTCTCTCTCTCTCTCTCTCTCTCTCTCTCTCTCTCTGCGTCTCTGTGTCTCTCTCTCTCTCTGTGTCTCTCTCTGTCTCTCTCTCTCTCTGTGTCTCTCTCTGTCTCTCTCTCTCTCTCTCTGCGTCTCTGTGTCTCTCTCTCTCTGTGTCTCTCTCTGTCTCTCTCTCTCTGCGTCTCTGTGTCTCTCTCTGTCTCTCTCTCTCTCTCTGTGTCTCTCTCTGTCTCTCTCTCTCTCTCTCTGTGTCTCTCTCTGTCTCTCTCTCTCTCTCTCTCTGTGTCTCTCTCTGTCTCTCTCTCTCTGTGTCTCTCTCTGTCTCTCTCTCTCTGTGTCTCTCTCTGTCTCTCTCTCTGTCTCTCTGCCTCTGTGTCTCTCTCTCTGTCTCTCTCTCTGTCTCTCTCTGTGTCTCTCTGCCTCTGTCTCTCTCTCTGTGTCTCTGCCTCTGTCTCTCTCTCTGTGTCTCTCTCGCTGTCTCTCTCGCTGTCTCTGTGTCTCTCTCGCTGTTTCTCTCGCTGTCTCTGTGTCTCTCTCGCTGTTTCTCTCGCTGTCTCTGTGTCTCTCTCTGTGTCTCTCTCTGTCTCTCTCTCTGTGTCTCTGCCTCTGTCTCTCTCTCTGTGTCTCTGCCTCTGTCTCTCTCTCTGTGTCTCTGCCTCTGTCTCTCTCTCTGTGTCTCTCTCGCTGTCTCTCTCGCTGTCTCTCTCTCTGTGTCTCTCTCTGTGTCTCTGTGACTGTCTCTCTGTCTCTCTCTCTGTGTCTCTGCGACTGTCTCTCTCTCTGTGTCTCTCGCTGTCTCTCTCTCTCTGTCTCTCTCTGTGTCTCTGTGACTGTCTCTCTGTCTCTCTCTCTGTGTCTCTGTCTCTCACAGACGTTCCTCTTGACAACGAGCTGTCCTACCAGTGCTGCAGTTTCACGTTTAAATCCAGACTGAGAACAGTGTTGATCCAAATAACGGGTTCTGTTTTTCAGAATCTAAAAACAAACACACCTTAGAGCAGTTCTTGTGCCAGAATGACCCTGCATGTGCACGTTCTTACTCGAGCTGATTAAATCATCATGGGTGCGGTCGCCGCCGGTTCCTCTCGAGTCTGAACTGATGCTACAGACCCACGGTTCACCCCGATTGTTGCATCTTCAGGTAGAAATCTGTGACTCGTGCGTCTGAGCATTTACGTAAAGCATTTAATTCTGCGCTGCTCTGACAGTCTGAGCACCGCGCCGTCGGAAAACATTATCACATCCACCCCGAGGTCATGTCTGCACCCCGCTGGTCTGGAGCTGATAAGGACCCCAGCTCCTGCAGAGTCAAGTGATAACGGACCCGACATGAAAGCCCTTCTCACTGTAGGAGAGAGAAAAAGTGAAGGCCTTATTTTATTTTCTAGCTGTGTTCTCTACCATCTTCATTGTATTTCGCTCTCTGCTGTGGACGTCGTTACAGTTTTAACTCTGCATGACATCGATGAGGGTTGAATATTAGGAAAGAATCTAAATGTCTGCAACAGTTACACACGTGCTGTTCTGCTTCGATGAGATAATATACAGAGTTTTATTTGGTTTTGGTTTTTTCCCCCATCACGTGACGTGACGGGACGGCGGGGTTAGAGGACCTAGGCGTTTCCCTCTCAACTCAAAAATATGAGAAAAGAAGAGTTCAGCAGTGAACAAGACTTTCAGAAAATCAAGGCGAGAGTTGGAGGATCTTTTACAGCAAAAGGATCATACACTTGTTTAAAGGGGATTACATACTTGTGGGGAGGAGAAACAAGAGTTTGTTGGCGGCAGGGCGGCGGTATGAAGACCTGGAAGACTGCGAGGAAGCTCAGTCTGACCGCTAGAGGAGCAGCGTCATGAGTGACGTCTGGAGGGCGCCCACTAAATGTTAACATTGGTGACGGCTGAGAAAATGTTTTCAGTTCAGAACACCTGGAAAAAATCAACTAGAACCTGGTATTTTTTTTATTTTTTCTAACCTGTTTTCCCTGTGACCGTGTTGGTCTGTGTTTCCAGGTCGACGCGGCGACTCAGTGTGACCCAGACGAGATAATCGTGCTGTCGGACTCGGAGTGACGCGTAGCGATGGATGGAGTTTTCATGGATTCGCTCACTTCCTGCACTCTGAGCCCAACTTCTGGAAAACAGGCGATTCCAAAGACCATCGCTGTGGGAAAGAGGAACTTTTTTTTTCCTTCTTTTGTTTAGAGCTGTGAAAGTCTTCGTATAAATTCTGTGGAAACGGCAAAGAATGGAGTCTTCTTTTTACAAAGTGGGCATTTACTGAACACCGTCTCAACCTGGATGCGGTGGCGTTGGTGGGCGCGTCTGTTGTGCCCGTCTCAGTCCACAGCTTCTGTCCACGAGCCGGAGCGCTGCATGGCCTCGGCCCTGATACGAAACGATCCGCTGCTGCAAGCAGAAGCACACCAGGAATGCTTCGGACTTCACGTTTGTAGTCGGAGCATTAAAATGTGGGTTTGTTTTCTTCAGTGCACGTGACTTGAACCCTGAACTTCAGCTGCTTTGCGAGGGAACCAGTGCCTGAAGACATGAACTGTGCAGCCCAACGCCCGCCCTCATGTTGTGGTTTTCACTCAGTCGACGGGCCGGGCCACGTCAGAACCGCCAGTTTACATTTTTATATCAACAGTTTTTCTTCCATAGAGCAGAGGGAGCTTTGGGCCTGTTTAAAGGAATTTAAAGATGCCGTTTTACTTGTTTCGGGTGTTTATGGTGTCGTGAGAGTGAGCGACAGGTGGTTTGTGCTGATGTGGTAGACGTGTGGCGCCTGCAGACGGGATCATGGTAAACACTCTTTATTTTTATTGTAGCCTCAGAACATGGTTAAAATAAAACGACCTGACTTCTGCAGTCACGGCCTCATTGAACAGTTGAACAAATCCACAAAAAGACAGGAACTAATACACTGTTCTCGCTATTGTTTTTCTTTAATGGTAATAAAATGTTGTGTACTGGCAGAACTGATCTCAAGCTGCTTTTGCTTTCAGGGAATCAAGATGAAAGAAAACCAGAGCAGTTGAGAGCTTCTCCTGAACGTCTGTCCTCTTTTGTGTCGTATGTGACCCGTTTTCAGACGACTGATCGTTTAATTCCAGTCAGAAGAGCGAAGAGCGCTGCGCGGTGAAAAGCTGCAGTTGCAGCACTGTTTTATTCAAAGTTTCAAGCCGGTCTGCGTCTAAACATGCAAAACCTTCAGTGGAATAATGTTGATCTTAACCTTTTTAAAGTAAACCTTTTTCCCCTGCTGATCTGATGCTAACACTTTATTTTTATTTATTTTATTTTATATTAGACACACTGCCCTGTGAACCTTAAAACACTGAATTTGTTGTGACTAAAATACATTTGAAAACAATCTCCAACAAAATCCCCGTGTTGAGATGCTGGTTTCCAAACGTTACAGTGCCGAGTCGTGTTTGTTTCCAGAAAGAACTGAAGAAACAAATCCGCTCTATTTCAGATTAATTACTTTATTATTTCTATAATAAAACACCACGTAACTGGAGAAAGGCCGAATGATCCTCAGAATGTCTGCAGGAAAACAAACGGAGGTCAAGAGTGTTTGAATTCATCGGTAACATCGACTCACCGTAACAAGGAAAGTTTAATGATGTTTATTTCCCTCCTAACCAGCTCAGATGACCACATTTGTTGCCCAGGTAAAACAGACAAATCAAACTTCATTACAGAAGTTTAAACTGGTGTTTCTGATTTTGTTTGAGCTCGTTTATGAACTTCTCAAAAACCGCCAACATTTCAAGAAGAGTTCAGTTTCATTCTGGCAGATAAATTTCTCTTTAAGCTGCTCGTTCTCCCGTTTCTGCAGTTAGATTTTATAGAATAAGACTTTTTTTTTTTTTTCATCATTTTGTTAAAAGTGACTTGTGTGCTAGTTGGTGTTTAACGGCACTGTTGGTTGTGGACGTCTTTCTCCTCAGGTTTGAGCGTTTCAGTTCTTCAACCTTTTTTTTTATTATTATTATTCCTTTTCTTCCTGACTCCCTTTTTTTTAATGTTTTACTTGTGGGTGAAATGATATGTTTGGGAGGTAAAAGCTCCTTTTAGATTTATTGAAATCTAGACTTTCAGTGTAGTGATGTTTGCAACAGTTTGGCCTCATTTATGCAGAGAATCGATCCATCGCTCACTGTGGATTTTCTTCTGTTTCATTTTCGTATGGAAATAAATGATTTTGTTACAGAACTGCCTCACTGTCCCTGATTTGGTGTTTTGGGCATTTATGAGAATACATTTTTACTTTGAAAGAACTATGTCCATTTGTCCAAATTACTGACAACAAATGATACAGAAAAAACTAAATCATAAAGGTTGTTAAACATGTACATGTTGTACGTGTTTCCAGTTCACTGTTCACGATTGAAGCTAGAGTGAAAAGAAGTTCCTCCCACTGGCCACTAGGGGTCGACAGCAGAAACGAGTCGGTCTTCATCAGTGATTTTAAAGTTGTACAACTCAGCAGCAGTTTTGTTCTCCGTAGTTGTTGCTGTCTTTTGGCTGCTGGCTGTGGCACCAGTGGTTATTATCACTTCGTCATTAGTCTTCATCATGCAGTGGAACGTGGGGATAAGCAGTTGGTATCTTGTGCTGATCCGGTGTCAGCTAAACATTCTTTTTGAAGTTGCATGATAGATCACCTGAAAAAGAGCTGATCACAGGTGCTGTGACCTGGAGTGGTGGCGTGTGACATAAGACTGTCACAGCCGCTGCAGGGCTGTGGGCGTTTCTTCAGTTTCAGCGACTCCCTCAGGCCCTGACCTGACTCTAGACTGTTTTGTTCCTGTTGACCTCTCTGAGCTGACCTCAGTCGTCAATGGATCTAAATCATATGTGTCAAAATCAAGGCCCGCAGGCCAGATGTGCCCCGTGAGAGCTTAAAAGTTTTGAGTGTCTACAAATAAATACCAAAAAAAGAAATTAAGCGCGTGCTTTTACCAAAAAATACATTTCCCACAATACCTTTCGACTTCAATAGCCGCGGCAGTGTTTCCACATCTATGCCAACGAAGTGAAATTGAGATATGAATAATGATCCCAAAATGTCCAGAAAGAGAAAATTTGATGCAGAAGGAAGACTGTTTCAAGAAAGACGGGAAAGCGAATACTTGTTTGTGCTTCAAGGAGAAAGACCGTGTTGTCTTTTGTGAGATAAGTACGCGTGCATTTGTTCTGTGTTTATCGTTTCAGAAGATGATCAATCGATAGTAGAGAGAGAATCTCCTCGTGTTCAAAAACAGGCAGCATCTCCTCATCAAAGAGGATTACAATATAGTTGTAAACTCATCCATTTTCAGCTCATAATTACTTCTTCCCAGCTTATCTAGTAGATAACCATAGATAACTTTCTGATTTTGTAACTATTATTTTTTGAAAACTTATTCATAGTAGTAAATTAATCCAATTATATACATGTTTTTGATAAATAAAAGATTAAACAAATGTTTTACATCAATGAACTTTTCAGGTGTGTTTCACCACAATGTTATTTTTTCTTTGTTTACGTGGAGAGTTTTGATCCTTCATTAGTGGATTTATGTGGGTTTTCATAAGCTGACAACATTTAAAGGATTTACGTTAGTGCAACAATGAAAACTTGTTTTCTATGCAACTGTAATTGTCACTTGAATAATTTATAATAAATAATGAGTTATTTAGCATTAAGGAGTGGTTACATTTATTTTACATTACATTCGATTACATTTAGTTACATTTATAAGTCACATCTGGTCCTTTGAGGATAACCACTATGCTGATGTGGCCCTCGGTGAAAATGACTTTGACACCCCTGCGTTACAGTAATCTAGTCTAGAAGATACGAACGCATGAATTAGTTTTTCGGCATCACTCTGCGAGAGGATGCTCCTAATCTTTGCGATATTACGGAGGTGGAAAAACGCAGTTTTACAAACCTGATTAATATGCTGTTTAAATGACAAATCCTGATCGAATATAACGCCAAGGTTTCGCACAGTTTTACTGGAGGCCATCGCAAGACCATCTAATCCCTTCCTAAACTGTTTGGGACCACAAACAACAACTTCTGTTTTATCAGAATTTAATAGCAAAAAATTTCTGGACATCCAGTCCTTGATGTCCTTAATACACATCTGAAGTTTGTCTAATGGTTCTGTTTCATCTGGCTTTAAAAAAAATATAGTAATTTTAATAGAATAAAAGCTTGTTATTTACATGTTTGTTTTTTATTTTCTTCCATCTGCACTTATTGTTTCTGTGAGTTACTTTTCTTTTCCAGGGAATTAAACAAATCAGACCTGTTGATGTGACTTCTGCCTCGCAACTGATGACAAGTTCAGTGGCTCCTTTAACCATTTTTCTTTACAGGCAAACATTCACTCACATGCAACTTTCTTCGTAATTTTACTTCTAAAGCTGTGATCCAAATGTGTCAATGTTGTTTAATGTTGAGCTTCACAGATTTTGAGAAAAGCTAAAATAACTTTAATTGAGCACTGACAAAGGTTAAAGGTCAATCATTTAAATGCTGCACCATCAAAAATAAACGCCTTGTTTGACTTCAGTGTTATAAAATTATACTTCCAACCATCATCTGTTGTTACTTAAATAAAACCTCACAGAAAAGAAGTTTGTATTTGACTTTGTGGCACATATTGAATAATTTCAGGTTATTGACCCGCTGACTCAGGGTACCAACAGGCCTCATTTGGACCTCCATGTGGGGTTGAAACGGCAGGTGCAGCGTGGAAACGTATATATTAAATTTATATATTAAGATTCAGTTATGAGAATGTGTTAACTCGTATTTTAAAAAAATGAATCACGTACATGTGAAACTGAAATTGTAGAAAAAAATAAATCAATAACACAAAACAACATCCACGAGTAGAAAAAAGTGTTTCTGCATGTGAATTTTTCCCTCTGAAATTTTTTTCTTCAAACTTGAAATCTGAATATAAAGTTATGTGAAAAAAATATTTGTTAATGTGTTAAAACACCTTTACATTTATACCAATACACGGGAACATTTGTAATAGTTTACATGTGGTTGTTTTTTAAAGTCACCTGATTGACGTTTGTTGTAAAACTACGCCTGGTGATCACAACCTCTCAAATCTGCTGCGGAGTTCGTGGATCTGCTCAGGCGGTGGATCTATGAACCCGTGAGCTTCCCTCACGGTATTTTAGAAACATGATTGACAATTTTATTTCTTGACTCGTTGATTGTTGTTTTATAGCTTTTGGTCTGAATTTTACCAATAATGTTTCTCCACAAATGAGTCTGGATGGGCTCCGTCAGACCCCAGTGACCCTGCAAAGGAATAGGCGGGTATGGAAAATGGATGGGACGAATGTTTCTCGACATATTTTTGAGCTCTAGTAGTTTGATAACGAATGAATTTACCAGTCAAACAGTCATAATAGAAGTAAACTATTAGTAAAAATACACAACAACAAGCATGTCTAATTACATAACATTTTAATTTTATATTTCAGAGGTAAAATACAGTCATTGTCCACAGTTTTGAATGTTAACTTTACACACAAAGAGGATGCCAGTATTATCTTATTAAAAGAAAAACAAAACAATTGTCACTAAAATAACTAAAAAAAAGCTGACAAAAGCAATAGTTATACTGAAGATTTACTAATCAAAGCCAGATATTGGTTTAGAATTGTAATTCAACAAAATCCTTTAAAAAATCCTGAACAAAAACTTCATCTTAGTATTTAATTTTACAACCGTCTGAGTGAATCACGGCTATCGACTGAGACGTGTCCACACATAGTCTGGTGTTCTGTCCTCTCTAACAAACCTCTCCAGATGTTTCAAGTCTGAAGGGTTTCTTCTCCACACTAGATGTTTCAGATGTTTCAGATGTTTCCAGGATTTAGATCAGGACCCACAGAAGGACCCTTCAGATTGGTCCGGTGTTTGGTTCTGAGTGTTTCTTGGCTGGTTTTAGTTGTGTGTTTTGGGTCATTATCCTGTTGGAAGACTCTGGACCTGAGACGGAGACCAAGTCTTCTGACACTGAGCAGCACATTTGTCTCCAGAACTTTTTGATGGTCCTGAGGTTTCATTGTACCGTCACAGATTCCAGACCCCTGAACCAGAGGCAGCAAAGCTGCTCCAGAACAGAGCCGAGCCTCCTCCATGTTTAAATGTTGTTTTTTCCCCCACAGATTTTGTATAAATACAACATCTATTAGAATATTAGAATAAAGTTTACAACTTACTAATGGTTCATGAATTTTATTGAGTCTCTTAAGAAAAAACATTTCTGAACATCCCACTGAAAAGTCCCCAACTGCAAAATGTAAACAAGAAAATGGGTGGTTCCAAATATTTAATTATACATATTTGATCATTATTATTATTTTAGAAGAGGATAACACTTAAACAAATCAAGTTTGGGTATGTAAGTATTTTAACATTTTAATTGAAATTACATACATAATTTAACTATATGAATGATAGATGAAACATTTTATTTGTAAATCTGTTTTTATATTTATTGTTAGTTATAAACCGTTTATCAAAGCATCTAATGTAATTTATTAGATTTAGATTATGATTATTATTAGTTTTAGATCATGTCTGAAAAAAAAAATAGCATCATTTAATAATTTATGATGACATTTATTTATGATAGTTTATGACTAAATAACACTGTAAAGCACACACACACGCACACACACACACACACACACACACACACACACACACACACACACAAGTTTTGTTTTGACAGAAACATCAGTGAGACCAAAGTTTTACTGCAGAGATTTTCTTTATTTCACAGTAAAAAAAAAAACAAACAACAGAAACAATGAACACAACGTTTCAGACAAACCTAAAAGTTATATGACTCCACAGAGGAGCTTTACATCCTTGCGAGGACAGAGACGAGTTTGTGTTTATTCAAATGTTTAATGTGTCTGATAGGAACCAGAAGACTGGTCTCAGGTGTAAACGTCTCAGCCTGTGTGACGGTCTGCTGGTGTTGCAGTTTTCCCGGGTGTGCGCCCGTTGGCGTTCACAACCAGCTGGGCCGTGTGCCTTTCTTGGTTCAGTACCGCCTGGCCTGTAGGTGTGATACCGGTCACCACCAGCAGGGCCAGAGTGCAAACTCAGTTTAAAAAACATAACCGACTATTACACAGCAGGGAACCTGTTGGAAGAGGAAGTTATCATTTTTATTTGGTTTGTGTAATAATTGCTCGGGGGTCATGTTCTGGGTCTCTGGAACGCGCCTAGAGACAATTTGTGTTGTAATAGACGCTATATAAATAAAACTGAATTGAACTGAATTTATTTTAAACATATTCAGCAAATAAAAACAGTTGAAAAGTCCAAACACAAACCAGAACATTAACTCCACTGTAATAAAAAATTACACACCTTTTTTAACAAGGTAGAATATATATTTATCTCAAAGTGTGATTCAAACAAACAGACTGAGTTGATAACTTACTGCGTTGATTCTCAGCCAAAGTAAATAGCTGTTGAAATATATGTACTTATGATAGTTAACAAGAGAAATTTCCACTTTTCTTTACTTTGAAAGATGCCACAAAGAGAAAAGTGAAAATTAAAATGTTCAAACACGTTACAGTAAATGAAACCACCAACTCACAGTGATCTCTCTCTCTGAACAAATGCATAATCTTCAGAGGAATTCTCACAACTGGTTTTTGTTCCTGGAATAAACTGGTTGAACTGGTTGAACTGGTCGAGCAGAGAAAACAGAAGTGCATCAGAGATGGTTGTCAGGATATTAAATCAACCCCATTTGGATTTTTGTTTGTGTGGCTTCACTTCTGAGGCAGCTGCCTCAGAGGTAATTACAGAATAATTTCATATGACCTTTTATATACAATGGAAGTACAATAAATATTCTTTGTTATAAAATCAGTGTTGGTAAAACTACTTTCTCTCCAAAGCAAATCATAATAAAATGAAAAAAAAATGCAAAAATGTTTATTTTTTTCCCCCCACAAAACAGCATCCATGTACATTAACTGGTCTGAGGTTTTTATGAAATGTAAAAATTTTTTTAATTGTGTTTAAGCAATGATAAATATACGGGTTGCTTTTCTCTTAAAGTCTGTGGTCGTGCTGAGTTAATAACCATTTAAGGGTCTATGTCTTTTTTTCTCATTTTGATAAAACCTTTTCGAAAACACATCTGATCACAGTAAGTCTTTGTCTCAGGCATGTAACTGACACCATCCTAAAACAATCCTGTGGGCAATACTGAGTACCCCCGATCATGAACCTTTTGTAGTCATACAAAAGTGGTTATATTTTGAATACCTTTAAGTATTTTACATTGCTGTTGAGAATATTAACAGTTTCATGTAGATGTGATCTGCGGCTGCTCTGGTGGAAAATATTACAGCACAGGAGGAGTTTCGTTACTGCTGCAGAGCATCTCACTAGAACATCTGTTAGAGATCGAATAAAATAATCTTCTTCTGTACATGGCCTCTTCTGTTTCTCTCTTGTGTGCATGTCGACTCCAACTATCCTCCACACCTGCAGCTGGTCTCTTCAGGTTGACCCTGCATGGTCTCAACACTGCTTGTGGCCAGATTTTATCTCCACCCAGTGGTAAAGTCTGACATCTGACCACAACCTTTCTCCATTCCTGCCAGACAGTCGGCTGCACTTACCCTGCCCATCCCCCGTCTTTTTGAACAACCTGAGACTGAACGTACCTGTTTGTGTACCTGTGCTTGGTTCTTCATTCACCGGTGACAGAATAGTTCAGAGGAAGTGTGTCTGCTCCTGCTCAGGGCTGCTGTTGTGCTGCTGATTCATGTTTGTACATGCCAAGACGATCTGAGGGGTTAGATGTGAGTTTTTCATCTCTAAGGATTGTGTAAATATATAACTAAAAAATTCAGTCTACAATGAAAAAGTGATGAAAAATTAATTAGGGCTCATATCAACTGTCTATGACAAGCAGCCTTTTCTCTCATTTTTGTGGATAAAACCTCTGAGCAGGATTCAAACCAGATGTTAAACCCTTTCACTCAGTAATTCTGTCATGTTTAATCAATAAAAGTCCTCCTTGTTCGTCTAGTTCCTGCGTCACAGTGATTTTTTTTGCCAGCCGACTGGCGTCACAGAATCACCTCAAACCTGTCACACAATGTACTTTCAAGGTGAGACGTTGGTGCCGATTTTCTTTCTTATTCTGTGATTTAAAGTGGTGAAAACATTTGTTGTGTTCAGTTGCACTTTGTGGTGCAACGATAGAGGTGAAGAAGCAGGAATATGAACTCTGTGTGCAGCAGTGATCCTAAACAGCAGAACAGACTGTTCCTACCAGTGATGCTCCAACACCAACGGTTCTCCAGTGCAGGTAAATTATGTTTGATCACACTGATGCAGCTCTGACCCGTCTCTGTCTGGTCTGAGTGAAACACCAAAGAGCCACGACGCTGTTGTCAGCAGGACCACGTTTGCTTACAGCAGCATCGAGGAGTTTGTCTCTCCAGGCTTCATCTTAGTTTTGTTACCACCGTCCTCAGTAAAACGAGTGGAGCAAGAACATTTCTGGTTCTGCTGGATGCAGACTTGAACTGGACCAGAACTTTGGCTACTGCTGATGACACTTGACAAGAACGCAAATACAGACAAAAATGCTTATTAAGAAATGTCCAGAGATTATATAAAGACACAAGAACTGAGGAGAAACTGATGACACAGTCGAGGACGTATGATTCTACCATCCTGAAAAAAATAAAAATAAAATCATCAAGAACTGATAAACAAACCTGCAAAAAAGAAAAAAGTGGGAAGATATGGGCAAAACGGGATTATTGCACTGACTTTAAATGTTCTTTCTTTCAAAACAACTTAATTTCATTTATTAATATAAATCTATTTGATATTTTTTTCCTTTGTGCCTTATGGATTTATGGCCTTTGTAAATTGTAAAATTAAAGCATTTATTTTCAAAAATCTCAAAAGTGATCACTGACACAAACTTAAATACTGCCTAATCTAAACTGAAAAGCGGTTAATTGTATTTAACTAAATATTCTATAAATAGTTTATTTGTATCAAAGTAATTCAAACAGCTGCAAACTAAATAAGCTTTAACCTTTACCAAAATATTAAAAGTATAAATCAATAATGTAAGACAGCCTGAACAAATATAAAAGTTAGATTTCATTTACACCTTTTTGTATTTTCTTCCTTCAAATTCAATTTAGAGTAAAACTTTATAAATAGATGCTCAGCAGAGTCATCTAAATGTTTTTTTTTTTCTATTTTGTATTTTCTATCTGTCATAAAGAAAAATATCCTATGGCTAAAACCAGTAGATTATTACTATCGGTTTCGTTTACGACCTTTGAATTTTGCCCAGATTTTAGTGACGCAGACACTCAGATTAATTCTCATTGGCTCTACTTTCTCTTCCTCGTTTGTTCAGTCCCTCTAAGTTTCACGTTGAGCATGAAGTCGCGTATCTGAAGAGCGGAATTATTTATTTTCTTAAATCTACTAGGCGGCATTTCAGTCACAATGTTGAGACTCTTGTTTTTGCTTCTGATGGGAACAAATCTCACAGCAGCAGGTGAGTTAAAATGTTTATTTGTGAGAAACTAAAATCCAGGACGGAGGTTTTAGTAAACAGTTTCAGTTCTGTTCCGTCACCACAAGAGCCGCTTTTTAAAACGTAAATATCAGTTATATGTGGACATTTGACTTGATTCTTTAAAAAAAGTTTATTTTAGTGATGTTGTAATGGAATACATAAGATATTTATATACGTACAAAGACAAGTAATAACAGTTTAAGGGATCAGAAACCGTTTGATAAATTAATTTGCTATTTATTAAGCTGTCACATTAGTAGTAAAGTTTACACGAAAACAAGCATATTTAACACATGACATCTCAATTTTACATTTCAGAAGTAAAATATTGTAAAATTCAGAACTTTTATTGTCCAGAAGTTTGAATTTTAACTTAAGATGAAGTGGGTTTTTCTCCCTTCATCGAAAGTTAATTCTCCTTTTCAAAGAAAAACCCACAATTATTGAAATAAGTTAAAACTGACAAAAGTAACAATCATAAATTCTTTAATCAAAATTGAGGAATGAAAATCAGAAGTTGGTTTTGAGTTGTGCTTCAACAGAATCCTAATAAAGAACAAACTAATGAAACTTTGGACAAAAATGACGGAGCTTCAAGTAAACATTTATTTCCACATCAGTCTGAGTCAATCACTGTAATCAGCTGATTATAACTCAGGGACACGTGCACCTGCAGACAGGTGTTCTGGTCCTCACTAACAAACGTCTCCAGGTGTCTCAGGTCTGAAGGGTTTCTTCTCCAGACTGCATGTTTCAGATGTTTCCACCAACATGCAGATCAGGACCCACAGAAGGACACTTCAGATTAGTCCGATGTTGGGTTCTGACTGTTTCTTGGCTGGTTTTAGTTGTGTGTTTTGGGTCATTATCCTGTTGGTGGATCCCTGACCTGCAGCTGAGCCTCATCCATGTTTCACTGTTGTTGTTTTCACCGTAAAGTTTACAACATAATAATTGTTCATGAACTTTTATTGGAAGTGTAGAAAAAGATAAAACCTTCTTAATTCCAGCTGTTTCATATCTGATAGAAGAATTTCTGAGACCTTCTAACTTCTAAAGGTTTTATACAAATAAAATAAAACATATACATGCAAATATGCAAACTTTCCTAATGTTTTCATAATAATAAGAAATTTTTATTTTTTAGAAATTGTTAACTACAAATTGGAAGTGTTTTAATGTTTAATAAACTCTTTTTTGTATGTTATTTCATATCTCAGACATTAAAGGGTTAATATCGTCATTAAAAGTTCCAGACAAAAACATTTCAATAAAATCATCATTAATTGTAAATATATTTAATAGGAAGAATTATTTAATAAGGAGATAATTAAATAGAAATCTAGTTTTGTTTTTTTAAGTCTTTCAACATTTTAATTCCAAGTATATAAATAAGCGTAATAAGCCATCATTTTATTTGTAAACCTGTTTTTATACTTGTTATTTCTAAACACGTCAACATGTCTAATGTAATCTACTGCATTTGTTTTAGATGTTGACTGAAAGTAAACAACATTATTTAACAATTTATGAAGAAAACTGAAATCTTAACATTCGTTGTTTTTTTTCTTACAGTGACTCACTCTCTGAAGTATTTCTACACTGGATCATCAGAAACTTCAAACTTCCCAGAGTTTGTGATTGTTGGATTAGTTGATGATGTTCAGATTGAGTACTATGACAGCAACACCAAGAAGGTAGAACCTAAACAGGACTGGATGAGCAGAGTCACAGAAGATGATCCACAGTACTGGGAGAGGAACACTGACATGTTTGCAGATGACCAGGAGAACTTCAAAGAAGACATTGAAATTCTGAGGCGGCGCTTCAACCAAACTGGAGGTAAGTTTGTGTTTCTCTGTTTATTGAATGTGAGTGTTATTTATGATTATTGTTTATGAATAAAAACACTAAAAACACACACAGTTTTGTTTTGACTAAAACTTCTGTGAGACAGACGTTTTTATTTTTATAAACTTTACTGACATGAAAACAAACTGATTAAAGGCATTATTAGAATTTATCTATCTGAAAATAATTAAAATACAATAGAACACCTGATGAGATTAAATCAACTTTATTTGATGTTTGTTAACAATCAAGAATATTTACGATATTGAAAATATTTAAAATAGTTAATCAGCCAAAACTCCTGCAGATGTCTGATGTTGTCGGTGTTCTGCAGCAGAAATCTAACAACACAACATTTACCTTGTTTCCTCTTTGTTTTCATTGTTGACGGAAACAAACACAAACGATAATTTTATTGTGACTCAAATGTTTCATGAAGCAGAAAATTCACATCTCCTGACTTGTTATTCTGAACATTTATTAAAACACGTCTGTTCTAGTCAGTCTGGTCACAGACACATAAAAGAGACGAGAACGTGAGTTTTAACTTTGTAGTTTCTTACGTAGTAAATGTTGAACTTCTGCTGGAGGTGAAGGACCAGCAGGTGAAGGAGGACATGAGGAGATCAGGACTGGATCCACCTGAAGAAAGGAAACAAACACTTCATCTGAATCTTAAATCACATGATGTTGTACATCGTTTCCAGGTTTTCTTTACTCGTAGTAAAAGAACAATTATCTCTTATTTCAGTCTATTTGACCTGAAACAACCGTTTTGGTTTTTACTTCTGAATTTTATTTGATCTGTTTGCTTTTTTATTTGTTCTGAATTAATGACGTAGAAATCATTTTTGTAGCTTTGCTTTTGTGTTTTATTTTATTTTAAAGTAGGTGTCTGGTTTTGGGATGTAGTGTGGCGGCGTCTCCATGGTAACGTAACAACAGACTGATTGAGTCTCAATATCTGAGTGACAGAAACATTTTACAGCTTTACAGAAAAATATATTTGATCAGCAGATCCATGTTGAGGTTATTTCAGGGTTAGGCTGCAGATCAGGTGAGGACGTCCACACAGACTGTCTCCCAGTCTCCATACTGGTCCTCTGGACTGAGACGCTCCTTCAGAGGAAGCTTCTAGAAAACCCTCGGGACACTGGAGTCTGCGTCTCCCAGGAAGACGACGTTTGTTAAACTGATCACGTGTCTGCAGTTTCAGATGTGATGTTAAATACTGGATCAGGTTTCATCTGTCTGCTGGTCTGAGCTCCACTCAGCATCCCAGCATCTTCTCTAGATTATTGTTGTGTATTTTAGTGTCTGCGGGTCGAGAACCTCCGTGTTCAGATCTCAGTGTTTCACTGCAGACTTTGATTCTGTTTCTCAGGAGTTCACGTTTTCCAGAGAATGTACGGTTGTGAGTGGGACGCAGACACTGGAGAGGTTAAAGGTTTCAGTCAGTATGGTTACGATGGAGAAGACTTTGTAGCTCTGGACTCCCAGAAGATGGACTCGTGGATCGCTCCAACACCAGAGGCTGAGATCACCAAACACAAGTGGGATCAAGACAGAGGTTTTACCCTATGGCGGAAGAACTACTTGACCCAGGAGTGTCCTGAGTGGGTGAAGAAGTATCTGAACTATGGGAGGAGCTCTCTGATGAGGACAGGTAGGGTCACATGACCTGACAGTTTTCATTAAAATAATCTTTAATGACTTCATTTGTATACTTTTTTACTGTAATTATTGACTGAGTTTTACCTTTTGTTCTGTTTTCAGTCCTTCATTTCTCCCATTTTCTCATCTTAACATCTCTTCTTCTGTCGTTCTCTCGTCTCCACCATCACGCGCTTCTTATCCGTTAAACCCTGAACTTTACTTAACTAATGAAGTAAATCATTTTTAATACTGTTTCTATTTTTATTTTACTTTTCTCTTGCTGCTGTGATGACGTAAACTTCCCCATTGTGGGACAAATAAAGTAAATTTGATCTAAACCTTTTAAACTACTTAAACATAAACTGAGTTATTACTGAACCGCTAATAAAAATACAGAACGTAAAAACCGTGTTGTCTTTCCCTGCAGATCCTCCTTCGATGTCTCTCCTCCAGAAGAATCATTCCTCTCCGGTCAGCTGCCACGCTACAGGTTTCTACCCCAACAGAGCCGAGATGTTCTGGAGGAAGGATGGAGAGGAGATTCATGAAGGTGTGGACAAAGGAGAGGTCCTCCCCAACAACGACGGGACCTTCCAGATGACCGTTGACCTCCAACTTCCATCAGACTCGTCTGAGGACTGGACGAAGTACGAATGTGTGTTTCAGCTGTCTGGAGTCAAAGACGACGTCGTCACCGAACTGGACCACAGACGGGTCCGGTCCAATAAACGTAAGACTGGCGTGAAACTGGAAAACACAGTTTAGTTCAGCGTGACGGTGCTGCAGTCGGAGTACTTTTATCTGGTGGACGTGTTCAGGGTTTTGGTCTTTCTCCTACATTATTACATCTCCAGTTCAAGACCAGGGTCCCTGCTGTCATGAATCCCTGATGTCCCCGATCCCTGATTCCCACTGAAGGACATTGTTCCTGGGATTTACAGATTATGTTATCGGTTCAGTTCAGGGATGTTTGTTTCATTCTTGGGTTATTTATCTGTTTTCTCCACAGCGAATCCAAACGACACGACCGTCATCATCGTTGTTGCTCTGGTCGTTCTCGCCGCCGTCGTCGCTGTGATTGTTGGAGTCGGTCTGTACAACAAAAACCTGCTTCCGTGTAAAAAGGACGGTAAGAAAACGTTTATTTGTGTTGATTTTAGACTTTCAGTTGATATTTTTATTGTCAGTGCAAAAGTGAAAAATATCTGAATAAGGAGTCAGTAACTTTACCAAACAATCAGACGTGTCAGCGCTGCTAGACTCACAAACATTTAAAAATATGATATTAAATACGACTAATCGTGACGGTTTCTGAACTGGAGCAACTGTGACGTGTGTTTTCTTTTTATTTCAGACAAACGTTCTCCGTCTCGTAAGTAAAACTTGTTTTTTTATCCTCTCATCTCCAGTGAACCTTTTTTGTGCGTTTTGTTGTGAAGAACTTTTTCAGGATTGTTTCCTGCAGCTTCAGATGTTTTTTAGATTCAGATCAGGAGGTTAATTAACGGTTTATTTTATTTCACAGCTGAGAGCCAAGAGAGCAACGAGAAGATGCTTCCTCAAGCCTGAAAGAAACAAAACCTGAACACGGTGAGTTAATTTATATGTTGAAAACATATTAGAAGAACAATTACAGAATAATAACGACTGTACATGAGAGCATTTTATTAACTGTAAAACATGTGAACATTTGATTCTTTAAAAGAAGCTTCATTAATATTTTACTGAACGGATAAAGATAATAAATATAAAACTGAATGAGATTATTGATTAAAGTTCTTTTTATCTTTATGAAACAAAATCCAGCCTTCAGAAAGTTTATTAGAGTTCAGAAAACAGTTTAATTAAACTAAAACAGTTTCCTTCAAAACTTGTCCAGGTAAATACCGACATGACGAATCTGTTAATCATTCACATCATAATTGTGGTAAAATAACCTTCACATAATGGAGCTCCTCTAACATTTATACTTGAAATCAGGATTTTATTTTATTTTTGTTTTTATGACACATTTTAAATTTTTATTCTTTTTATCTTCTCAGGTTTTGGAAGAAGAAACTTTTCACCAGATTCTCCATAAAACTGTTAATTAGTTGTTAATTTCATCAGTGGATTGAGGAAACATCTGGAATGTTGTTATAGATTTAAAAATCATTCAGGATAAAAATAATATTCAAAAGATTCAGAAACCACAGAAATGTCACAACTCTACAAACGCTCTAAATTAATCATTAATTAACAGGTTTCGTGATCGTCAGGTGAATCCACTGAGTTGACTGGTTTTACTTTATTTCTTTTCTGGTGTCGGGTTTCCTACAAATCAATGAATCATTCATGATTATTGATGATGCAAAGTTACACATTCATTTATTCCTCGTGTTAATTATCTGCATCGTTAAGGTCTGACTTCATTATATATCAGTCATAAACGTGTAAACTGGAGGTTTTAGACATCAGAATAACTTTGGACAACAAACGTTCCCGTGATCTGGTCGGATGGAGGTGACGGCGTCAATCTGCATGTCGGAACAAACGGAAAATGTTTGAAGGATTTTGACAACTAACTTCATTTAGTAACAAAACATGTTATAATCTGGTAAATGCTGCATCTCTAAAACATTCATTTAATGCTCAGAAACGTTTTAAGATAAAAACAAATCTGATTCTAAACAAAGTCGACATCATTTTGACTTTTATAGTTTTCCAGTTGTGTAAATATTCAGATGTATATTTGTTTTCTGTCAAGTAAACGTGGTTTGGTTTTAATTTGGCCTGAATAGATGAAGTCTCATTTAATTTAAATGACTGTTAATGAATGATTTTGGGTGTTTTTTTTTGTAGGTATCTTATTAGTCTCTGAAAATGTGTTTGGGTTCTTTATCTTTTACTCTTGTTTACATAAAGAACTTAAATGTTTATGATTAAAGTCTCTTTTTGGGATTTATTGGATAAATATTAATTAAGTTCTTGTTGTCTTTATGATGTAAGTTTGTTTTGAATTTAAATAAAGTCTCCAATAATCAAATGTCTCATAATTTCACATCAAAGACCACAGATACACATGCAGGAGTGACTTTATAATTTCATAAATATTGTCTAAATATTCAGTTCTGTCATAGATTAAATGAATGCTGCTCTGACCTGTAGATGTTTTAGATGTTTATTGATAAGCCTGGAAAACAGCATTTTGTTTAGAGTAACTGTTCAGAGTTTAAAAGATTAAAACCAGACGAACCTGTTGAGCTGAATTCTGCCTGGTAACTGATGACGAGTTCAGTGGCTCCTTGCGATAACCTTTTTTTTACATAAAGAAATTCAATACATTGAAACAATTTCTCCTAAATGTTAATTCTAACACTAAAAATATATAATTTTTTTGTAAAAAGATAAGCTTTACAGATTTTGATCAAATAGCTGTCAAATGTTTGGACTCATTTTGAACGAGAGGGAGATGAAGATGATGAAGTTTCACCTGGATTTGAGACCAGACTGTCGGCTTTAGGACTGTAAATCTTTGTGTTTGAGCTGATGTTTAACCAGGTGAACCAGGTAAACCTCGTCAGTGTGTTAAACCAGTTATAACATTTTCTCTACCAAATAATGTGTTTTCTAACATATAGGAGAAATTTAGGAATGTTGTTTTATATTCAGTTTTGCATCATACATCAGAAATAACTTGATTTACTTCAGTTTAATGGAATATTTATTATTTAAAAAAAGCAGTAAAGTTTGTATTTTACTCTGTATCACATAACATAATGGATCAGTTCATGTTGATGATCACAAAACCAGTGTTGAGTTAAACAGATTTATTTAAAATTACGCGTTAAGACGGTCATTTCATTTTTTTTACTGCCAGTAAACAAAACTATACTGAATCATCTAAAAATGTAGATGATTTATATTATTTGAATGGTTGTTTATACATTTGTGTGTATATCTAATTAAGCACACGTATACATGAATGTATCAATATATAATTGTGTTCAACATGTTCATGTTCTTACATTCATGCATAGTAAGATGATTATGTACTCTTAGATAGATGTCCACACATTGATCTGTGTTATATAAACGTGTGTGAGGGTGTGTGTGTGTATGTATGTATATTATATCAATTTTGTTTCTCTCTTTTCCCTGTTTTTCTGTCTGCCTACAATGACTATAAATATGTACTAGTTACCTGCATATATACGACTTTATATGCATGAGCATATAAAATAATTCTATGTGTGTGTATATATATATATATATATATATAAAACACCCCCATATAACACCCCCAAACCCTCAGATTTGCTCACGGTTAAAACAACTGTAAATATAAAGCTCCTCCCCCTTTTCTTTTTTTAGAAAGTTTTAGAAAGATTTGTGTTTTTGTCCTGAAGAACGTTTTCAGTTTCCTGCAGCTTCAGATGTTTGTTTTAGATTCAGATCAGGATGTTAATTATTTTATATTTTTTATCTTACAGCTGAGCGCAACAAGAAGATGCTTCCTAAAACCTGAACTATAAACAAAAACCTGAAGTCATCAAGTTATTTATATGTTGAACAAAATATTAAAAGAACAACAATAAAGGTTCATAAATGCTTTTTTCTTCATCAAGTTTCTATGAATCTTGTTTATTTAAAAGAATTTTGTTGCTAATTAGAGTAAATTTAAATTATATTAATAAGAGGAATACACAAACTATTTTAGAAACTCTACATTTGTATGAATTATAATCCAATATTCACCTTCCATTTAAATACATGACTTAGATTTTAATCATTCAGATCATAATTTTACTAAAAATCAGCTTGTTTATTGGAGCTCCTTGAATGTTTACTTGAATTCTGTGTTTTCATGTCATATTTCATCTTTTTCTCTTCAGGTTCATGTTTGTATTGAAAGAAACTTCATCACTTCATCCATCACGGGAGAAGAAGTGGAGGTGGTGGAGGAGTGGGAACACCTCGGTGTTGACCTGGACAGCCGACCGGACCGGTGCCGTTTACATGAAAGGACAGAGCAGACTTGAGTTCTTGTGGAGGTTTGGGTCCTTCAGCGTTTCACCAAGATGTTGAACATCTTCTATAAGTCTGTTGTGGAGTTCGATCCCATCTGCAGTGATCTGAGGAGCAACGTCAGAACCAGCGACTGAAAGAAACTGAACAAACCGATGAAGAAGCCGGTTCTGGTCCGGAGCCTCCGGAGGATAGTTCATGAAATGAAGTGTGTAACTTTTCTTCTCCTGAGAATCAACACAGAATAAACTAAAGTAAACAAAATCTTTAATGGAAAGTATCATATTTTCATTATTTTTAAAAAAAGCCAAAATAAATCAATACAAGCATTGTTCCTGAAATAATTTATTAGTCTGAAATGCTGATACACAGACGTGATGTTGAGGTGCTGCAGTATTTTACAGTATTAGCTCCACTCAGGATTCACAAACGTAATTAAACAATCAACTGGTCAACAAGAAGACATGTAAGAAGCTGTAAAAAAACAAAACATCTTTTAAATTCTCCTGATCTGCTGAAATAAGCTGCAACACAGCTGGACATCCGTTTACCGAGTTTTTCAGAAGCTGCTGAAGATGAAAACAACAAATGCACATATGTAGTTTTATTTTGTACAAAATGACACTAAAAGGTAAAAGTGGGATTGTTCAGAGCCACCTGGAGGCTTCAGTCAAACAGAAATGAGACTTCATTTTCGTATTTTAAGGACATGAAAATGTTGATAACCTGTCTTCAATTCCAGGAGAAATATTTGTATTAATTTAAAGACGTTCAAATCTTGAATTTGTTCTATTCAAGCCACTTTTGTGTTTAAAAAAGCAGCAAGAACTATTAATTCTTTCCTTTTTTAGCATAATGCATTAATATTTATAATGTGTGTGACAAAAGAATGTCACAGCCGCTGCCGGGATGTGGAGGTTTCTTCAGCTTGTAGACCTCCCTGACCTGACTCTAGACTGTTTGGTTCCTGTAGATCTCCCTGACCTGACTCTAGACTGTTTGGTTCCTGTAGACCTCCCTGACCTGACTCTAGACTGTTTGGTTCCTGTAGACCTCCCTGACCTGACTGTAGACTGTTTGGTTCCTGTAGACCTCCCTGACCTGACTGTAGACTGGTTGGTTCCTGTAGACCTCCCTGACCTGACTCTAGACTGTTTGGTTCCTGTAGATCTCCCTGACCTGACTCTAGACTGTTTGGTTCCTGTAGACCTCCCTGACCTGACTCTAGACTGTTTGGTTCCTGTAGACCTCCCTGACCTGACTGTAGACTGTTTGGATCCTGTAGACCTCCCTGACCTGATTCTAGACTTCTTGGTTCCTGTAGACCTCCCTGACCTGATTGTAGACTGTTTGATTCCTGTAGACGTCCCTGACCTGATTCTAGACTGTTTGGATCCTGTAGACCTCCCTGACCTGACTGTAGACTGTTTGGTTCCTGTAGACGTCCCTGACCTGACGGTAGACTGTTTGGTTCCTGTAGACCTCCCTGACCTGACTGTAGACTGTTTGGTTCCTGTAGACCTCCCTGACCTGACTCTAGACTGTTTGGTTCCTGTAGACCTCCCTGACCTGATTGTAGACTGTTTGGTTCCTGTAGACCTCCCTGACCTGACTGTAGACTGTTTGGTTCCTGTAGACCTCCCTGACCTGACTGTAGACTGTTTGGTTCCTGTAGACCTCCCTGACCTGACTGTAGACTGTTTGGTTCCTGTAGACGTCCCTGACCTGACTGTAGACTGTTTGGTTCCTGTAGACCTCCCTGACCTGACTCTAGACTGTTTGGTTCCTGTAGACCTCCCTGACCTGACTGTAGACTGTTTGGTTCCTGTAGACCTCCCTGACCTGACTGTAGACTGTTTGGTTCCTGTAGACCTCCCTGACCTGATTGTAGACTGTTTGGTTCCTGTAGACCTCCCTGACCTGACTGTAGACTGTTTGGTTCCTGTAGACCTCCCTGACCTGACTCTAGACTGTTTGGTTCCTGTAGACCTCCCTGACCTGATTCTAGACTGTTTGGATCCTGTAGACCTCCCTGACCTGACTGTAGACTGTTTGGTTCCTGTAGACCTCCCTGACCTGACTGTAGACTGTTTGGTTCCTGTAGACCTCCCTGACCTGATTCTAGACTGTTTGGATCCTGTAGACCTCCCTGACCTGACTGTAGACTATTTGGTTCCTGTAGACCTCCCTGACCTGACTCTAGACTGTTTGGTTCCTGTAGACCTCCCTGACCTGACTGTAGACTGTTTGGTTCCTGTTTCTTCCTTTTGAAGTTTCAGTAATTAAACCGTTACTCATAAATCCTTTACTCTCATTTTGATAAAACCTTATCGAGAACACATCTGATCACAGTATGCTCATGTAACTGACACCATCCTAAAACAATCCTGTGGGCAATACTGAGTACCCCCGATAATGAACCTTTTGTAGTCATACAAAAGTGGTTATGTTTTCTGTAACCTTCAGTATTTTGCATTGCTGTTGGGAATATTAACACAGTTTCATGTAGATGTGATCTGCGGCTGCTCTGGTGGATAATATTACAGTACAGGAGGAATTACTTTAAAACTTTATTATTCTTGTCAGTATGTATCTCATGAAACACACAGAAATTTACCTCTGCTTTTAACCCATCCCTAGTTTCACTAGGAGCAGTGAGCTGCTATTTTCCAGCGTCCGGGGAGCTTTTGGGAGTTAAGGGCCTTGCACAATTATTCACCATCGTTGCAGTGAGACACCAAGATAAATTTGATCTGAGTTGCCATTGTTGCCCAGGGACTTGAACCTGGGTCCTCCAGGCCGAAGCCCGTCTCTGTAACCTAGGATGGCTAGGCCATCACTCCGTTACTGCTGCAGAGTATCTCACTAGAACATCTGTTTGAGATTGAATAAAATAATCTTCTTCTGTACATGGCCTCTTCTGTTTCTGTCTTGTGTGCATGTCGACTCCAACTATCCTCCACACCTGCAGCTGGTCTCTTCAGGTTGACCCTGCATGGTCTCAACACTGCTTGTGGCCAGATTTTATCTCCACCCAGTGGTAAAGTCTGACATCTGACCACAACCTTTCTCCATTCCTGCCAGACAGTCGGCTGCACTTACCCTGCCCATCCCCCGTCTTTTTGAACAACCTGAGACTGAACGTACCTGTTTGTGTACCTGTGCTTGGTTCTTCATTCACCGGTGACAGAATAGTTCAGAGGAAGTGTGTCTGCTCCTGCTCAGGGCTGCTGTTGTGCTGCTGATTCATGTTTGTACATGCCAAGACGATCTGAGGGGTTAGATGTGAGTTTTTCATCTCTAAGGATTGTGTAAATATATAACTAAAAAATTCAGTCTACAATGAAAAAGTGATGAAAAATTAATTAGGGCTCATATCAACTGTCTATGACAAGCAGACTTTTCTCTCATTTTTGTGGATTAAACCTCTGAGCAGGACTCAAACCAGATGTTAAACCCTTTCACTCAGTAATTCTGTCATGTTTAATCAATAAAAGTCCTCCTTGTTCGTCTAGTTCCTGCGTCACAGTGATTTTTGTTCCCAGCCGACTGGCGTCACCGAATCACCTCAAACCTGTCACACAATGTACTTTCAAGGTGAGACGTTGGTGCCGATTTTCTTTCTTATTTGGTGATTTAAAGTGGTGAACACATTTGTTGTGTTCAGTTCCTCTTTGTGGTGCAACGATAGAGGTGAAGAAGCAGGAATATGAACTCTGTGTGCAGCAGTGATCCTAAACAGCAGAACAGACTGTTCCTACCAGTGATGCTCCAACACCAACGGTTCTCCAGTGCAGGTAAATTATGTTTGATCACACTGATGCAGCTCTGACCCGTCTCTGTCTGGTCTGAGTGAAACACCAAAGAGCCACGATGCTGTCGTCAGCAGGACCACGTTTCCTTACAGCAGCATCAAGGAGTTTGTCTCTCCAGGCTTCGTCTTAGTTTTGTTACCACCGTCCTCAGTAAAACGAGTGGAGCAAGAACATTTCTGGTTCTGCTGGATGCAGACTTGAACTGGACCAGAACTTTGGCTACTGCTGATGACACTTGACAAGAACGCAAGTACAGACAAAAATGCTTATTAAGAAATGTCCAGAGATTATATGAAGACACAAGAACTGAGGAGAAACTGGTGACACAGTCGAGGACGTATGATTCTACCATCCTGAAAAAATACAAGTAAAATTATGTTTAATGACATTTATGTTAAACTCAAGAACTGATATACAAACCTGCAAAAAGGCAAAAAGGGATTATTACACTGACTTTAAATGTTCTTTCTTTCAAAACAACTTCATTTAATTTATTAATATAAATCTATTTGATCAATTATTGTTGAATATTGTTTCTTTGTGCCTTGTGGATTTGTAAACAGTAAAATTAAATCATTTACTTTCAAAAATCTCAAAAGTGGTCACTGACACAAACTTAAATACTGCCTAATCTAAACTGAAATGCAGTTAATTGTATTTAACTAAATATTCTATAAATACTTAATTTGTAGTAAAAGTAGGTCAAACAGTTGTAAACTAAAAAAGGCTTAATCTTTACCAAAATATTAAAAAGAATTGTTGGTGAAAGATTTTTAAATAGAAATAGATATAAGATAAAAATGTAAGACAGCATGAACAATTTAGAGTAAAACTTTAAATTTCAAAATAGATTGCAAGTAGATTAAAAACTTTTTTCTTTCCTTTAGTGACGCAGACACTCAGATTAATTCTCATTGGCTCTTCTTTCTCTTCCTCGTTTGTTCAGTTTCATGTCGAGCGCAAGTCGCGTCTCTGAAGAGCGAAATTATTTATTTTCTTAAATCTGACGCGACAATGTAAAGTCACAATGTTGAGACTCTTGTTTTTGCTTCTGATGGGAACAAATCTCACAGCAGCAGGTGAGCTAAACTGTTTATTTGTGAGAATATAAAATCCAGGACGGAGGTTTTAGTAAACGGTTTAAGTTCTGTTCCGTCACCACAAGAGCCGCTTAAAACCTAAATATCAGTTATATGTGAACATTTGACTTGATTCTTTTCAAAAGTTTATATTAGTTCGGTTGTAACAATTATAAATTCCTTTATAATCAATTGAGGAATGAAAATGAGAAATTAGTTTTGAGTTGTGCTTCAACAGAATCCTAATAAAGAACAAATTAATGAGACTTTGGACAAAAATGACGGAGCTTCAAGTCAACATTTATTTCCACATCAGTCTGAGTCAATCACTGTAATCAGCTGATTATAACTCAGGGACACGTGCACCTGCAGACAGGTGTTCTGGTCCTCACTAACAAACGTCTCCAGGTGTCTCAGGTCTGAAGGGTTTCTTCTCCAGACTGCATGTTTCAGATGTTTCCACCAACATGCAGATCAGGACCCACAGAAGGACACTTCAGATTAGTCCGATGTTGGGTTCTGACTGTTTCTTGGCTGGTTTTAGTTGTGTTTTGGGTCATTATCCTGTTGGTGGACCCCTGACCTGCAGCTGAGCCTCCTCCATGTTTCACTGTTGTTGTTTTCACAGTAAAGTTTACAACATAATAATTGTTCATGAACTTTTATTGGATGTGTAGAAAAAGAAAACCTTCTTAATTCCAGCTGTTTCATATCTGATAGAAGAATTTCTGAGACCTTCTAACTTCTAAAGGTTTTATACAAATAAAATAAAACATATACACGCAAATACGCAAACTTTCCTAATGTGTTCATAATGATAAGATAAAAAGATTATTTAGAAACTGTTAACTACAAAATGGAAATATTTTAGTGTTTAATAAACACTTTTTTGTGTGTTATTTCATATCTCAGACATTAAAGGGTTAATATCTTCATTAAATGTTCCAGACAACAAAATTTAAATAAAATCATCATCAATTGTAAATATTTAATAGAGGAATTATTTAATAAGGAGATAACCAACAAAAATCAAGTTTGGGTTTTTAAGTCTTTCCACATTTAAATTTAATTCAATTTAATTTAATTTAACTTAAGCAATGTAAATGACTGTACAGTTAAACACTTGAGGATACCCTACTGGACATAGCACAATTGTATATACCAAACTGTCTCCATTACGTTTCTTTTTACTTATTTTAACTACATTATTTATATTCTTGGTACTTGATGTCACTGACACTGGAAGCTAACAACACTGAAACGAATTCCTTGTATGTGAAAACATATTTGGCAATAAAGCTTTTTCTGATTCTGATTCTGATTTTAATTCCACCTATATAATGAATCCATCATATTATTTGTAAACCTATTTATATACTTGTTAGTTTTAAACACGTCAACATGTCTAATGTAATCTACTGCATTTGTTTTAGATGTTGACTGAAAGTAAACAACATTATTTAACAATTTAATTGAAAAAAAAAAACTGAAATCTTAACATTCGTTGTTTTTTCTCTTACAGTGACTCACTCTCTGAAGTATTTCTACACTGGATCATCAGGAACTCCAAACTTCCCAGAGTTTGTGGTTGTTGGATTAGTTGATGATGTTCAGATGGTTCGCTATGACAGCAACACCAAGAAGACAGAACCCAAACAGGACTGGATGAGCAGAGTCACAGAAGAAGATCCAGTCTACTGGATGAGTGAGACTGGTTCCTGTGTAGTTAAACAGCAGAACTTCAAAGCAGACATTGAAATTGCAAAGCAGCGCTTCAACCAAACTGGAGGTACGATTGTATTTCTCTGTCAATGTTGAAAGTGTTTATCCACCAAAGCTCCTGCAGACGTCTCATGTTGTCATTGTTCTGCAGCAGAAATCTAACAACACATTTACTTTGTTCCCATCGTTGACAGAAACAAACACAAACAATAATTCTATTGTGACTCAAATGTTTCATGACTGGACTGTCTGCTCAGACGGTCCAGTCTGTGCAGCAGCTTCTCTCCAACCCTCTCTGTGGTCGTACGACACAGCTGCTGTTCTTACCATCAATATTATCAATATTATCCTTTATGATCATAAAACCGGGCTTCAACAGGCGTCTGAGCGCCACAGAGCAGCGGACGCAGTTTACCGGGTTAGTGGGAAACGTTGGTTTATGACACGATCAGATTAATCCTCCTTCAGGTGTCAGATTGTGTTTATTCAAATGTTTTAATGTGTTTGATTAAAAACAGAAGAAGTTTCAGGTTTAAACGTCTCAGACTGTCATTAAATGACAAAGTCTGAACTGAAAAACATCAAGAAAACATTTAATCGTTACTCTTCCTTTAACTTAGATGTAACATGTCATGATGGTTTAAATCACGTAAACACATAAATGGTTTTATGGTCATTTGTCAGTTTTATGGTATCAACTTTCTTATTTGATGGTGTTTGTGTTGCTGCTGATCTGCAGGTGTTTTTAGTACTTTTAGTGTTTTTACTTGTTAAATCTTAAATCACATGATGTTTCTCATCATTCCCAGGTTTTCTTTACTCGTAGTAAAAGAACAATTACCTCTTATTTCAGTCTATTTGACCTGAAACAACCGATTTGGTTTTTACATCAACAGACTGATTGAGTCTCAATATCTGAGTGACAGAAACATTTTACAGCTTTACAGAAAAATATATTTGATCAGCAGATCCATGTTGAGGTTATTTGAGGGTTCGGCTGCAGATCAGGTGAGGACGTCCACACAGACTGTCTCCCAGTCTCCATACTGGTCCTGCTGGTCTCAGGATCAGTGTGATCACTTGTAGTAACTATTGATCAGAACTCATCTTCATCACTGAGCAGCAGAAGTCTAGAGATCAAACTCTGGACTGAGACGCTCCTTCAGAGGAAGCTTCTAGAAAACCCTCGGGACACTGGAGTCTGTGTCTCCCAGGAAGACGACGTTTGTTAAACTGATCACGTGTCTGCAGTTTCAGATGTGATGTTAAATACTGGATCAGGTTTCATCTGTCTGCTGGTCTGAGCTCCACTCAGCATCCCAGCATCTTCTCTAGATTATTGTTGTGTATTTTAGTGTCTGCGGGTCGAGAATCTCCGTGTTCAGATCTCAGTGTTTCACTGCAGACTTTGATTCTGTTTCTCAGGAGTTCACGTTCTCCAGAACATGGTTGGTTGTGAGTGGGACGAAGACACTGGAGAGGTTCAAGGTTTTGACCAGTTTGGTTACGATGGAGAAGACTTTGTAGCTCTGGACTCCCAGAAGATGGACTCGTGGATCGCTCCAAAACAAGAGGCTTTCATCACCAAACGGAAGTGGGATCATGACATAGGTTGGCTTACACAGGAGAAGAACTACTTGACCCAGATTTGTCCTGAGTGGGTGAAGAAGTATCTGAACTATGGGAGGAGCTCTCTGATGAGGACAGGTAGGGTCACATGACCTGATGGTTTTAATTAAAATAATCTTTATATGACTTGGTTTATTGTTTGTATTATTGTGTTGTTACACTATAATTAACAGTTTATTCTGTCTCATTTATAATCTCTGTTCAACTTTGTTTTTCTTTTCCTTCTTAACATCTCTCCATCTGTCTTTTTCATCTAAACCATCACTTGCTTTTTATTCTTCACTCTTGAAATTGACTTTATATTACGTGTAAATAAAACATTTCAAAGTACGTCACATTCAAGTGTAATTATTGATTTGTTAATGTTAGTACAGAAACTTTAAACTGTCTTTCCCTGCAGATCCTCCTTCGATGTCTCTCCTCCAGAAAACATCCTCCTCTCCGGTCAGCTGCCACGCTACAGGTTTCTACCCCAACAGAGCCGAGATGTTCTGGAGGAAGGATGGAGAGGAGATCCATGAAGGTGTGGACAAAGGAGAGGTCCTCCCCAACAACGACGGGACCTTCCAGATGACCGTTGACCTCCAACTTCCATCAGACTCGTCTGAGGACTGGACGAAGTACGAATGTGTGTTTCAGCTGTCTGGAGTCAAAGACGACGTCGTCACCGAACTGGACCACAGACGGGTCCGGTCCAATAAACGTAAGACTGGCGGGAAACTGGAAAACACAGTTTAGTTCAGCGTAACGGTGCTGCAGTCGGAGTACTTTTATCTGGTGGACGTGTTCAGGATTTTGGTCTTTCTCCTACATTATTACATCTCCAGTTCAAGACCAGGGTCCCTGCTGTCATGAATCCCTGATGTCCCCGATCCCTGATTCCCACTGAAGGACATTGTTCCTGGGATTTACAGATTAACCTTTATAGTTCTTTAATGTTTTACAAAGTTGTTCAAGTTGAGTTTTAATGGATTTAAGTTGTTTTAGAAACAAAATCATGAGACTTTACATGAAACTGAGTTTTCAGCTGCTTGTTAAACTATTGAAAAGTTTTACAAAATCATTAGTCAGTTTAATAAATAGATGAACATTTGTGTCATTAAAGTTCATATTTCACCCTAAATGAGGTCTAACAGCTAAATGAGAGAAGTACAGATCAGATGAAGTTGAGTCCGTGACTGTTACCGGTTCAGTTCAGGGATGTTTGTTTCATTCTCGGGTTATTTATCTGTTTTCTCCACAGCGAATCCAAACGACTCGACCGTCATCATCGTTGTTGCTCTGGTCGTTCTCGCCGCCGTCATCGTCGCTGTGATTGTTGGAGTCGGTCTGTACAACAAAAACCTGCTTCCGTGTAAAAAGGACGGTAAGAAAACGTTTATTTGTGTTGATTTTAGACTTTCAGTTGATATTTTTATTGTCAGTGCAAAAGTGAAAAATATCTGAATAAGGAGTCAGTAACTTTACCAAACAATCAGACGTGTCAGCGCTGCTAGACTCAGAAACATTTAAAAATATGATATTAAATACGACTAATCGTGACGGTTTTTGAACTGGAGCAACTGTGACGTGTGTTTTCTTTTTATTTCAGTAAGTAAAACTTGTTTTTTTATCCTCTCATCTCCAGTGAACCTTTTTTGTGTGTTTTGTCGTGAAGAACTTTTTCAGGATTGTTTCCTGCAGCTTCAGATGTTTTTTAGATTCAGATCAGGAGGTTAATTAACGGTTTATTTTTCATCTCACAGCTGAGAGCCAAGAGAGGAACAAGAAGATGCTTCATCAAGCCTGAAAGAAACAAAACCTGAACACGGTGAGTTAATTTATATGTTGAACACAATATTAGAAGAACAATTACAGAATAATAACGACTGTACATGAGAGCATTTTATTAACTGTTAAACATGTGAACATTTATTTCTTTAAAAGAAGCTTCATTAATATTTTAATGAATGGATGAAGATAATAAATATAAAAATGAAAATGATTATTGATTAAAGCTCTTTTTATCTGTATAAAACAAAATCCAGCCTTCAGAAAGTTTATTGGAGTTCAGAAAACAGTTTAATTAAACTAAAACAGTTTCCTTCAAAACTTGTCCAGGTAAATACCGACATGACGAATCTGTTAATCATTCACATCATAATTGTGGTAAAATAACCTTCACATAATGGAGCTCCTCTAACATTTATACTTGAAATCAGGATTTTATTTTATTTTTGTTTTTATGACACATTTCACATTTTTATCCTTTTTATCTTCTCAGGTTTTGGAAGAAGTTTGTAGTGAAAGAAGAAACTTTTCACCAGATTCTCCATAAAACTGTTAATTAGTTGTTAATTTCATCAGTGGATTGAGGAAACATCTGGAATGTTGTTATAGAGTTAAAAATCCTACAGGATCCTTTTTGATTGGTTTTCAAAACAAGTAAAAACAGAAAAATACATCAATCAATTATGTTTTTTCTTAATTTGGTGATAATATGAAAAGTGAACATTTCTGTAAAAAGATTTTGAAATATTTGTAAATCAAACAAGACTCACTTTATGTTCCTCTGGAGAAAAATAATATTCAAAAGATTCAGAAACCACAGAAATGTCACAACTCTACAAACGCTCTAAATTAATCATTAATTAACAGGTTTTGTGATCGTCAGGAGAATCCACTGAGTTGACTGGTTTTACTTTATTTCTTTTCTGGTGTCGGGTTTCCTACAAATCAATGAATCATTCATGATTATTGATGATGCAAAGTTACACGTTCATTTATTCCTCATGTTAATTATCTGCATCGTTAAGGTCTGACTTCATTATATATCAGTTATAAACATGTAAACTGGAGGTTTTAAACATCAGAATAACTTTGACTTTTATAGTTTTCCAGTTGTGTAAATATTCAGATGTATTTTTGTTTTCTGTCAAATAAACGTGGTTTGGTTTTAATTTGGCCTGAATAGATGAAGTCTCCTTTAATTTAAATGACTGTTAATGAATTATGTTGGGTGTTTTTGTTAGATTATTTTTAAATATTTCATCTGACATAATTACAGTTGATTATTAATTATTATTAGATTAAGAATTATAAATTAAAAATATATATTTTGTAGGTATCTTATTAGTTTCTGAAAATGTGTTTGGGTTCTTAAACTTTTCTCTGTTGACATAAAGAACTTTAAATGTTTATGATTAAAGTCTCTTTTTGGGATTTATTGGATGAATATTTATTAAGTTCTTGTTGTCTTTATGATGTAAGTTTGTTTTGAATTTAAATAAAGTCTCCAATAATCAAATGTCTCATAATTTCACATCAAAGACCACAGATACACATGTAGGAGTGACTTTATAATTTCATAAATATTGTCTAAATATTCAGTTCTGTCATAGATTAAATGAATGCTGCTCTGACTTGTAGATGTTTATTGATAAGCCTGGAAAACAGCATTTTGTTTAGAGTAACTATTCAGAGTTTAAAAGATTAAAACCAGATGAACCTGTTGAGCTGAATTCTGCCTGGTAACTGATGACGAGTGGCTCCTTGCGATAACCTTTTTTTTACATAAAGAAATTCAATACATTGAAACAATTTCCCCTAAATGTTAATTCTAACACTAAAAATATATAATTTTTTTGTAAAAAGATAAGCTTTACAGATTTTGATCAAATAGCTGTCAAATGTTTGGACTCATTTTGAACGAGAGGGAGATGAAGATGATGAAGTTTCACGTGGATTTGAGACCAGACTGTCGGCTTTAGGACTGTAAATCTTTGTATTTGAGCTGACGTTTAACCAGGTGAACCAGGGAAACCTCGTCAGTGTGTTAAACCAGTTATAACATTTTCTCTACCAAATAATGTGTTTTCTAACATCTAGGAGAAATTTAGGAATGTTGTTTTATATTCAGTTTTGCATCATACATCAGAAATAACTTGATTTACTTCAGTTTAATGGAATATTTATTATTTAAAAAAAGCAGTAAAGTTTGTATTTTACTCTGTATCACATAACATAATGGATCAGTTCATGTTGATGATCACAAAACAAGTGTTGAGTTAAACAGATTTATTTAAAATTACGCGTTAAGACGGTCATTTCATTTTTTTTACTGCCAGTAAACAAAACTATACTGAATCATCTAAAAATGTAAATGATTTATATTATTTGAATGGTTGTTTATACATTTGTGTGTATATCTAATTAAGCACACGTATACATGAATGTATCAATATATAATTGTGTTCAACATGTTCATGTTCTTACATTCATGCATAGTAAGATGATTATGTACTCTTAGATAGATGTCCACACATTGATCTGTGTTATATAAACGTGTGTGAGGGTGTGTGTGTGTATGTATGTATATTATATCAATTTTGTTTCTCTCTTTTCCCTGTTTTTCTGTCGTCCTACAATGACTATAAATATGTACTAGTTACCTGCATATATACGACTTTATATGCATGAGCATATAAAATAATTCTATGTGTGTGTATATATATATAAATATATATATATATAAAACACCCCCGTATAACACCCCCAAACCCTCAGATTTGCTCACGGTTAAAACAACTGTAAATATAAAGCTCCTCCCCCTTTTCTTTTTTTAGAAAGTTTTAGAAAGATTTGTGTTTTATTCCTGAAGAACGTTTTCAGTTTCCTGCAGCTTCAGATGTTTGTTTTAGATTCAGATCAGGATGTTAATTATTTTATATTTTTTATCTTACAGCTGAGCACAAAAAGAAGATGCTTCCTAAAACCTGAACTATAAACAAAAACCTGAAGTCATCAAGTTATTTATATGTTGAACAAAATATTTAAAGAACAACAATAAAGGTTCATAAATGCTTTTTTTCTTCATCAGGTTTCTGTGAATCTTGTTTCTCTAAAAGAATCTTGTTGCTAGTGTAAATTTAATTGATATTAATAAGAGGAATACACAAACTATTTCAGAAACTCTACATTTGTATGAATTATAATCAAATATTCACCTTTTTAAATTTAAATACTTTAACATGACTTAGATTTTAATCATTCAGATCATAATTTTACTAAAAATCAGCTTGTTTATTGGAGCTCCTTGAATGTTTACTTGAATTCTGTGTTTTCATGTCATATTTCATCTTTTTCTCTTCAGGTTCACATTTGTATTGAAAGAAGAAACTTCATCACTTCATCCATCACGGGAGAAGAAGTGGAGGTGGTGGAGGAGTGGGAACACCTCGGTGTTGACCTGGACAGCGGACCGGACCGGTGTCGTTTACATGAAAGGACAGAGCAGACTTGAGTTCTTGTGGAGGTTTGGGTCCTTCAGCGTTTCACCAAGATGTTGAACATCTTCTATAAGTCTGTTGTGGAGTTCGATCCCATCTGCAGTGATCTGAGGAGCAACGTCAGAACCAGCGACTGAAAGAAACTGAACAAACCGATGAAGAAGCCGGTTCTGGTCCGGAGCCTCCGGAGGATAGTTCATGAAATGAAGCGTGTAACTTTTCTTTTCCTGAGGATCAACACAGAATAAACTAAAGTAAAAAAAATCTTCAACGGAAAGTATCATATTTTCATTATTTTTTAGAAAAGCCAAAATAAATCAAAACAAGCATCGTTCCTGAAATAATTTATTAGTCTGAAATGCTGATACACAGACGTGATGTTGAGGTGCTGCAGTATTTTACAGTATTAGCTCCACTCAGGATTCACAAACGTAATTAAACAATCAACTGGTCAACAAGAAGACATGTAAGAAGCTGTAAAAAAAACAAAACATCTTTTAAATTCTCCTGATCTGCTGAAATAAGCTGCAACACAGCTGGACATCCGTTTACCGAGTTTTTCAGAAGCTGCTGAAGATGAAAACAACAAATGCACATATGTAGTTATATTTTGTACAAAATGACACTAAAAGGTAAAAGTGGGATTGTTCAGAGCCACCTGGAGGCTTCAGTCAAACAGAAATGAGACTTCATTTTCGTATTTTAAGGACATGAAAATGTTGATAACCTGTCTTCAATTCCAGGACAAATATTTGTATTAATTTAAAGACGTTCAAATCTTGAATTTGTTCTATTCAAGCCACTTTTGTGATTAAAAAAGCAGCAAGAACTATTAATTATTTCCTTTTTTAGCATAATGCATTAATATTTATAATGTGTGTGACAAAAGAATGTCACAGCCGCTGCCGGGATGTGGAGGTTTCTTCAGCTTCCCTCAGGCTCTGACCTGAATCTAGACTGTTTGGTTCCTGTAGACCTCCCTGACCTGATTGTAGACTGTTTGGATCCTGTAGACCTCCCTGACCTGACTGTAGACTGGTTGGTTCCTGTAGACCTCCCTGATCTGACTCTAGACTGTTTGTTTCCTGTAGACCTCCCTGATCTGACTCTAGACTGTTTGTTTCCTGTAGACCTCCCTGACCTGACTGTAGACTGGTTGGTTCCTGTAGACGTCCCTGATCTGACTCTAGACTGTTTGTTTCCTGTAGACCTCCCTGACCTGATTCTAGACTGTTTGGTTCCTGTAGATGTCCCTGACCTGACTGTAGACTGTTTGGATCCTGTAGACGTCCCTGATCTGACTCTAGACTGTTTGTTTCCTGTAGACCTCCCTGACCTGACTGTAGACTGGTTGGTTCCTGTAGACGTCCCTGATCTGACTGTAGACTGGTTGGTTCCTGTAGACCTCCCTGACCTGACTGTAGACTGTTTGTTTCCTGTAGACGTCCCTGACCTGATTGTAGACTGTTTGGTTCCTGTAGACGTCCCTGACCTGATTCTAGACTGTTTGGTTCCTGTAGACCTCCCTGACCTGATTGTAGACTGTTTGGTTCCTGTAGACGTCCCTGACCTGATTCTAGACTGTTTGGTTCCTGTAGACCTCCCTGACCTGATTGTAGACTGTTTGGTTCCTGTAGACGTCCCTGACCTGATTGTAGACTGTTTGGTTCCTGTTTCTACCTTTTGAAGTTTCAGTAATTAATCCGTTACTCATAAATCCTTTACTCTTATTTTGATAAAACCTTATCGAGAACACATCTGATCACAGTATGCTCATGTAACTGACACCATCCTAAAACAATCCTGTGGGCAATACTGAGTACCCCCGATAATGAACCTTTTGTAGTCATACAAAAGTGGTTATGTTTTCTGTAACCTTCAGTATTTTGCATTGCTGTTGGGAATATTAACACAGTTTCATGTAGATGTGATCTGCTGCTGCTCTGGTGGATAATATTACAGTATAGGAGGAATTACTTTAAAACTTTATTATTCTTGTCAGTATGTATCTCATGAAACACACAGAAATTTACCTCTGCTTTTAACCCATCCCTAGTTTCACTAGGAGCAGTGAGCTGCTATTCTCCAGCGTCCGGGGAGCTTTTGGGAGTTAAGGGCCTTGCACAGTGATTCACCATCGTTGCAGTGAGACACCAAGATAAATTTGATCTGAGTTGCCATTGTTGCCCAGGGACTTGAACCTGGGTCCTCCAGGCCGAAGCCCGTCTCTGTAACCTAGGATGGCTAGGCCATCACTCCGTTACTGCTGCAGAACTCACTAGAACATCTGTTTGAGATTGAATAAAATAATCTTCTTCTGTACATGGTCTCTTCTGTTTCTCTCTTGTGTGCATGTCGACTCCAACTATCCTCCACACCTGCAGCTGGTCTCTTCAGGTTGACCCTGCATGGTCTCAACACTGCTTGTGGCCAGATTTTATCTCCACCCAGTGGTAAAGTCTGACATCTGACCACAACCTTTCTCCATTCCTGCCAGACAGTCGGCTGCACTTACCCTGCCCATCCCCCGTCTTTTTGAACAACCTGAGACTGAACCTACCTGTTTGTGTACCTGTGCTTGGTTCTTCATTCACCAGTGACAGAATAGTTCAGAGGAAGTGTGTCTGCTCCTGCTCAGGGCTGCTGTTGTGCTGCTGATTCATGTTTGTACATGCCAAGACGATCTGAGGGGTTAGATGTGTGTTTTTCATCTCTAAGCATTGTGTAAATATATAACTAAAAAATTCAGTCTACAATGAAAAAGTGATGAAACATTAATTAGGGCTCATATCAACTGTCTATGACAAGCAGCCTTTTCTTTCATTTTTGTGGATAAAACCTCTGAGCAGGATTCAAACCAGATGTTAAACCCTTTCACTCAGTAATTCTGTCATGTTTAATCAAAAAAAGTCCTCCTTGTTCGTCTAGTTCCTGCGTCACAGTGATTTTTGTTCCCTGGCGTCACAGAATCACCTCAAACCTGTCACACAATGTACTTTCAAGGTGAGACGTTGGTGCCGATTTTCTTTCTTATTCAGTGATTTAAAGTGGTGAACACATTTGTTGTGTTCAGTTGCACTTTGTGGTGCAACGATAGAGGTGAAGAAGCAGGAATATGAACTCTGTGTGCAGCAGTGATCCTAAACAGCAGAACTGACTGTTCCTACCAGTGATGCTTCAACACCAACGGTTCTCCAGTGCAGGTAAATTATGTTTGATCACACTGATGCAGCTCTGACCCGTCTCTGTCTGGTCTGAGTGAAACACCAAAGAGCCACGACGCTGTCGTCAGCAGGACCACGTTTCCTTACAGCAGCATCAAGGAGTTTGTCTCTCCAGGCTTCGTCTTAGTTTTGTTACCACCGTCCTCAGTAAAACGAGTGGAGCAAGAACATTTCTGGTTCTGCTGGATGCAGACTTGAACTGGACCAGAACTTTGGCTACTGCTGATGACACTTGACAAGAACGCAAGTACAGACAAAAATGCTTATTAAGAAATGTCCAGAGATTATATGAAGACACAAGAACTGAGGAGAAACTGGTGACACAGTCGAGGACGTATGATTCTACCATCCTGAAAAAATACAAGTAAAATTATGTATCATGACATTTATGTTAAACTCAAGAACTGATATACAAACCTGCAAAAATGAAAAAATAGGAAAGATATGGGCAAAAAGGGATTATTACACTGACTTTAAATGTTCTTTCTTTCAAAACAACTTCATTTAATTTATTAATATAAATCTATTTGATCAATTATTGTTGAATATTGTTTCTTTGTGGCTTGTGGATTTGTAAACTGTAAAATTAAATCATTTACTTTCAAAAATCTCAAAAGTGGTCACTGACACAAACTTAAATACTGCCTAATCTAAACTGAAATGCAGTTAATTGTATTTAACTAAATATTCTATAAATACTTAATTTGTACTAAAAGTAGGTCAAACAGTTGTAAACTAAAAAAGGCTTAATCTTTACCAAAAGATTTTTAAAAAAAATTGTTGGTGAAAGATTTTTAAATAGAAATAGATATAAGATAAAAATGTAAGACAGCATGAACAATTTAGAGTAAAACTTTAAATTTCAAAATAGATTGCAAGTAGATTAAAAACTTTTTTATTTCCTTTAGTGACGCAGACACTCAGATTAATTCTCATTGGCTCTTCTTTCTCTTCCTCGTTTGTTCAGTTTCATGTTGAGAGCAAGTCGCGTCTCTGAAGAGCGAAATTATTTATTTTCTTAAATCTGACGCGACAATGTAAACTCACAATGTTGAGACTCTTGTTTTTGCTTCTGATGGGAACAAATCCCACAGCAGCAGGTGAGTTAAAATGTTTATTTGTGAGAATATAAAATCCAGGACGGAGGTTTTAGTAAACAGTTTAAGTTCTGTTCCGTCACCACAAGAGCCGCTTTTTAAAACCTAAATATCAGTTATATGTGAACATTTGACTTGATTCTTTAAAAAAGTTTATATTAGTTCGGTTGTAACAATTATAAATTCCTTCATAATAAATTGAGGAATGAAAATGAGAAATTGGTTTTGAGTTGTGCTTCAACAGAATCCTAATAAAGAACAAACTAATGAAACTTTGGACAAAAATGACGGAGCTTCAAGTCAACATTTATTTCCACATCAGTCTGAGTCAATCACTGTAATCAGCTGATTATAACTCAGGGACACGTGCACCTGCAGACAGGTGTTCTGGTCCTCACTAACAAACGTCTCCAGGTGTCTCAGGTCTGAAGGGTTTCTTCTCCAGACTGCATGTTTCAGATGTTTCCACCAACATGCAGATCAGGACCCACAGAAGGACACTTCAGATTAGTCCGATGTTGGGTTCTGACTGTTTCTTGGCTGGTTTTAGTTGTGTGTTTTGGGTCATTATCCTGTTGGTGGACCCCTGACCTGCAGCTGAGCCTCCTCCATGTTTCACTGTTGTTGTTTTCACCGTAAAGTTTACAACATAATAATTGTTCATGAACTTTTATTGGATGTGTAGAAAAAGAAAACCTTCTTAATTTCAGCTGTTTCATATCTGATAGAAGAATTTCTGAGACCTTTCAACACCCAATAATCAAAATTGGAAAAAAAGGTTTTATACAAATAAAATAAAACATATACACGCAAATACGCAAACTTTCCTAATGTGTTCATAATGATAAGAAAGAATAATTATTTAGAAACTGTCAACTACAAATTGGAAATGTTTTAATGTATAATAAACACTTTTTTGTGTGTTATTTCATATGTCAGACATTAAAGGGTTAATATCTTCATTAAAAGTTCCAGACAACAAAATTTCAATAAAATCATCATCAATTGTAAATATTTAATAGAGGAATTATTTAATAAGGAGATAACCAACAAAAATCAAGTTTGGGTTTTTAAGTCTTTCCACATTTAAATTTAATTCAATTTAATTTAATTTAACTTAAGCAATGTAAATGACTGTACAGTTAAACACTTGAGGATACCCTACTGGACATAGCACAATTGTATATACCAAACTGTCTCCATTACGTTTCTTTTTACTTATTTTAACTACATTATTTATATTCTTGGTACTTGATGTCACTGACACTGGAAGCTAACAACACTGAAACGAATTCCTTGTATGTGAAAACATATTTGGCAATAAAGCTTTTTCTGATTCTGATTCTGATTTTAATTCCACCTATATAATGAATCCATCATATTATTTGTAAACCTATTTTTATACTTGTTAGTTTTAAACACGTCAACATGTCTAATGTAATCTACTGCATTTGTTTTAGATGTTGACTGAAAGTAAACAACATTATTTAACAATTTATGAAGAGAACTGAAATCTTAACATTCGTTGTTTTTTCTTACAGTGACTCACTCTCTGAAGTATTTCTACACTGGATCATCA